>ML812408.1:30083-56148 GCA_009831015.1 Picea engelmannii
ACATTAGTTACAAGGATCAAGTAAAGAAAATTAAACAAATATGGGTAAAATAAAATTCATGAAACATAAAAAAAAATAGCATCAATGCATTATCTCACCATGAATATCTCAGGCCTTGATAGAGATTCACTAGCAGATGGAGCACTAGGTTGTACAACCTGCTCTGAGACAGCCTCTATTGTGGCAGTCTCGGTTGATGGGGCCGATGGAAATGTTGGGGGTGGGATGAGATGGTCACTCAAACGTTGTACCAGTGACTGCAACTCCCTACGCGTGGAAAAAGGTAACCCATAAGCAATGCCCAGGTGCCCAGGGAGTGCAAAAGTACTATAGAAAATATATCTACAACCTACATACATATTAATAAAATTAAACTATTAGTACCAACTAGTATAATTCAAAAACATAAACACAAACAATTTCATAATTATACGATATTTAACTCTACACATGATACATGTGACGCAGGTGACTTGTCCATCCTAGATGGACAGTCTCTGACATCGCCTACTCCCAAATCCTGTAGAAATAAGAGAACATTAAAAATTTGATTATTCCATAAAATAAAGAAATGAATAAGGTGAATTTATCATATGTGACACATACATGAGTGTTAGGTGCACCCAATGAACAAAAAGCCTCTATTGTTGCATTAGTGTTGGGGCTAGGCACTGATGCATCCATCGGCATAGAGGGTCTACTACTAGGATGTAACAATTGCAAAACAACATACAATGAAATATCAATATACATACACATAATACAAAATAAATATATAATGATGAAGAACATAAAGAGGGTTATAATACTAACCTCCTCCATGAAGCTATGTTGTCCACTAGGATCTATAGGCCCATAGCATGTCTTCTCGTAGCTCAAGCATTTTTTAGGTTCACATGGATGGATGATATGTCCATGTGCCCTCTCCTCATTGTAATCTTTCGTGCATGATGAACCTCCAACCCCTCTATCAATGTCACTGGTCGACACCTCTTGCCCAGATAGTGAAACAAAGATACTATGTTTCACTAGGCTACGAGTCAATGATGAAATGGCTAGATTTACCTATTGCAAGCTCTTTGCAATAGGAGGATGTTGGCTAGGGGGGTCAGGCCTTCGCCTGGGGGGATGAGGACCTAACACAAGGTCGTTCCTGGCATGCACTCAATCATGTGTGGACCCTAGACCCACCCCCTAGAATTCTCCAATGTTAAAGTAGTTGACATGCTTATCCATAATAAAATCATACCATAATTTTCTCATAAAATATAAAGGAACCTCCTTGTTATTGTAGGGAGGTTTATCAAAAACCATATACCACCTATCCATCCAATTTTGACTAATCTAGGGATGGATGCACCAGTCAATGGAGATGAGTTTCTTGTTCAATGGTAGTTCTTATGCAGTTCTAGGATCCCTAAAAATAAACAATATTTGTGGTTTTGAAATGCCCAACTCTTTCACTTAGTTTCTGTCCAAACCAGTGTTGTAGTACTCATACATTCTTTCTCTATAATAAAAAATAGAGGTCAATTTCCCTTGGGAAATTGCAATGGAATTCACAATGATGTCTAAAGAAATGGGCAAGGAGACTTTGCTAGGCTCTCTAGTGTCCCTTAATTGTTCCTCAAGGGTTCTTAATATAGCCAACCCCTCTTCAATTTGAGTGTTTACAATGGGTGGTTGTGGTGGGTTGGGGTTTTGATCTTCTTGATTTTCTTCTGAGTGGTTTACAATGTCTCGGGGTTCCATTATATTATATATGCTGCAATGTAAAAGCCATGGCATCTAAATTAAGTTGGTTTTTTAATTAAAACACAAAATTACAAATTTTTTTTAATTTTGACTCTTGAAAGAAAAAAAAATAAATTGGAAATGACTAAATTGAGTTAAAATATGTTAAATTAAACATATATGGACAAGATCCTCCCTCTCTATCTCCTCTCTAGCTCCTCAATTCACTCAATAAGAGTGGAAAGGCGAGTGTGGTTTGTGCACAATGACCACAAATCGCGCGTGCGACCTCTTTTAAGAAAATAACAGTAGGAATGTGTGTGCATTCCTAAGAACACACATGCATTTTTTCCACTAAACCTATGTGGCATGCCTTATGGAGGTTTGACCGCCTCCAAACATAGGCTTAGGATACTCCATTTTAATGTGCCTAGAGGTAATCCTTGAAGGCTCACTTAGTTGGTTTGGCCGAATTTGATCAAGAGAACAAAGATATCTTTGTCTGATTTTTCCGTAAAAAAAAATTAAGATAAATTATGGTATCATGTGCTTGATATTTTTCTTGTACCTATTTTAATATCTCTCTTATTCTTAACAAAATGTTGAAAATTTATGAATTAGTAAATTAGTAAATTAATGTTTAAAAATCACACATTAATTAAGTTAATCAACTTAGTAGGGGATAGTTCATTAACCCTGGATTATAACTAAATAATTTTATATGCATATTTAAGGTTTATATTTAAAGGTTACACATAACTAGGCTAATTGACTTAGTTGATCGACCATTGGTTATATCTAATGAGTCTTATATAAATGCTTACGGTCTATATAATTTGAATTTTTGGGTTTGAGTGTTGACTATTGATATATTGGTTGTGTTTGATTATGTTTTCGATGAACCATATTGGACGAGTTTGATATGTTGTAGAAGAACCACATCTTTTCTACGAGAATAGTCTTAGATGGCTTTGTAGGTTAGTTAATGACAATTTGAGTTATGGTATATGAGTATTATTACTTTCTATTATGACCATTTTTATATTTTCTTTGCAATGAGTCGTTATAGTTTCTATTATGGGTTTTGTAATTGCGTCCTCGATAATAGTCATTATATGTTGGTCCTCATTAAAAGTGTTACAGCTTATGATTTTATTAATATATACATCTTCATAAACATTGTTTATGAATGTATTGATGGTTAACTTTTTAATTAGTTAATATATATGCGAATTTCGAGATAGCGTGAATGGATATAGTTGATGTGTTTATATTTGTTGTAGATGATAGACAAAATTGTACAATCCAAGTCTCAATCTCATGTTGGCATCGTTAGATGGTTGATAATATTATTTATTTATTTATTTATTTTTTTCTCAATCTCATGTTGGCATCGTTAGATGGTTGATAATATTATTTTTTTTATTTTTTTATTTTTTTTGGGTAGATGTTGGGCTGTGATTAGTAAGGAAGTTATGGAATTAAATCCATATTCATCAAAAAAAAAACCAACATTATAGGGGCATTCCAATACATGGAAGACTTGGGTTTTGATTTCTATATCAAACTATTTTGGGGGGAATTTCGATATGAACACATGGGAACAAGACATTGAAATGCATATTTCCTGCATAGAGAATGTGTGTTAGTTGGGATTAGAAAATATGCATAAGAAATAAAGGATACGTTGAGAAAAATGGGGGAAAATAAAAATTGGTCAAATAAGCATTTTGAAGCATAATTGTTTATATTTCAAAACCTAGTGGGTGTTGCAAGAATTATTAGAACTATAAAATAAAAGATGGAGAATTCTAGTTTCGATATCTTTAATATATAATATCAAGATTCCATTCAAGATGCTTCTAAAAAATGACTCTAAAAAACCATAGAGAAGTGTTGTAAGGGTTATTAGGCTCTTCTAACTATACCCTTCAGTGGACTGCAATAGTCGATTGAATAAACAGTTAGAGTTGATCGACCGAACAATTAAGAAATGTAACTGACTGGTAATTGTACATCATATGTGTGTTTGTGTGTGTAATGGAAAGACAAAGACTATTTTGGCTATATAATAAAATGCATTGATGGTTCTCCCACTACTTGTGTATGTCTTCTTGTATATCTATGTGTCTCTATATATAATGTTGTAACATGTATTGCTCTGTGTAAGGATCTATTGGTAGCTTCTTGTACTTTCTCTTAGACTACAACACTAGTTCTGTTTGCCGGTAGTTCTGAACTTGGGAATGCATAGAAAAAGGACACATAGATGTTAACCTTGGAGGACATACGCAAATGGTGGGAGCGTAAAATGACCAATTATATCAAAAACTATGCAAGAATAAATCAATTGACACTAGTCGAAGCATGCACTTAGTTATTTTCGGAGATGAACGAATGATTCCTGAAAGCCATTCCAGAAACACTATACGAATACCTCAATCAATCTAATGCATAGACTCACTCTTGATGAGTAGTTGATGAAAAAAATCATAAATGCGAGAAGAAAAAACCTCAATGAGTGATTTGAGAAGATCATGCGAAACTGCGTTGAAAAACAAGTGATTGAAGATAAAGAGTCAATCGAAACCATCAAAAACAAATTTTATATAGAACTTCATGACAGGTTTCTCTACATTATCCCATCCTTACTTCACAAGTTCCTCTTAGATAAGGGAGTTGGGGACATCATTGAATATTGACCCCTTCTGAAAAATCCTCCTCCAAACACTAATTGGCAAGAGAAATAAGAAGAGTGAGAAGAAGTTTTGGAATCTAATTGCAAAGACACCAGAGAAGCTTGGGACTACTTCCTGAAGCAACGAGTGTTGAAAAAATTATGAACATCATCGACTGCGAGTCAGTCGGGCCGGTGTTAGGGGGTTGGATGATCCGTGAGATGATATAAGTCGAAGTCAAAGTTGAAGCACACCCAAGTCAAAAATGTCAAAATTCAGGAGGAAGATAACTAAATCAAGTGCGAAGTTTGCACGACGAACACAGACCCATAAACCCTCAATGGATATACAAAAACTAGAGCGGGACAAGAGGAAAAAGAGGCAAGAATAATTACAAAACGAAAGGGATCCCCAAAATTCTCATAGAAAATCTACCCAGGTGTGATAGGTCATTGAAGCAACCCTTGAGAGCACCTCGACGGCTCTTAGGAGGAGTGGAAGCTTGCAATTGGCTATGGTATCCAATGGCACCCAACAAGCAATTGACCAAGTCTATATGGAGATCAACGATTTGGGACCTACAGTTCGAATTTCCCCTATAAGAATCCCCAGCCCGCGTATTGAAGACTTCCTTTGATAGAGACTTCATGTGGATACACAATCACCAATGGTGTGGTGTCAAACTGAAAATGTTGGTCAGATATGAGACACATTGCTAATTGAAGCACAAGAAAACATCAAAAATTGACCAGAGGATATATTCCTTCATATAAGAGATCTCACAGACTCCACCCCTCTATTGAATCTACTTTTGGAATATTGTAAATCAAAAGACAGTGAAAACAAATCGACACAACCAATAAAATATGGCAGCAGTCAATAAAAAATATGGCAATCTCGTGCAACGAACTATGGTGAAAAATATTTTCTAGCGAAAGTCATATAAAAGATTATTGCAAATTTAGTGATACACTAGATCCTGCAATCTGTTGAATCCGAATCAAAACATTGTGTGGCATTTGTGAGAGTGTAACAAATCATGCTATAAGATATTTCTCACATAATATAAGGAATGTGCTACCAAAGTGGTGCCACATATGTGAAGAAAACAATCTCTCAACATAAGAATGTCATTTTAAAGGGAAGAGTCGAGCAAACATCCACTCATTATATCATACACAGATGATCGACCAGAACGTCGACCAAGGCAACATAAATGATTACATAGGTCAAGGTCGTGGAGGCTATCAAGGTTGAGGAAGAGGAGGACGAGGTTGGGGATGTTATTTTTGTTCAATTGTTGGAAGGACGACCACATCAGTACATATTTCCCAATAAAAGACAGAAGCCATCTCAAGTTCTATAACATTTTTGGAGTGGGAGATCACTCCCTCGAATACTGTCCAATCGTGTTAAACAAAGTAATGAATAAAACAAATTTAAATCTCTTGCATACAGTGCCAAAACATGATATTTTGAATTCAAAGAAATTCCATGTAATAACATGCTTGGGAGTTGGCGAAGACATTTTTCTAGAACTTCTAAGTCAATAAAGGGGAGACTAAAATACATATCCTGACCCAAAACATGAAGAAAAACTAATGCGAGAAGAAATGAAATTTTTCAAAAACATCAACCAAGATAAAATAAAAGGAAAGAAGGGAAGACATGCAAATATCTCAGACACTGCGCTAAAAGGAATTTATGCAATTACTGAAAGAAAAATTGTCGGTCGGTCGCTTGATCAACTTGTTTGGAATTCTAAGAGAGTATAAATAAGATTAAATACCAGTCAAAAGTCTTCGCCAGTTGTCTTTGGAAAGACACAGAAACAAATTTGACCCACAAGTCTACCTAGAAATCAATGGACATATGATCAAACAAATAGTAGTTGACTTTGGGTTCCAAGTAAATATCCTCCCCATAGAAATCTGGGTTTGACTCGGGTGTTATAGAAAATTTTGCCTCACCTCATGCAACTTGCTTGGATGGCCTTTCCATTTCCCTATGCAGACTTAAAGTCCCCTTTTGTACTTCCCAGAGCTAAAAAATCATATTTTTTCACATATACACGTCCTACCAGTTAGACAACATGCATATACGCAGGTTGCACCACTACAACCCACGTACATTGAGTTCGGTGCTCAAAATCAAAAATTGTTTCGGGTTTCCATGTCACATCATGAGATCCATGATCCTTGACCTTCCATATACTGGAGACGTTCTGACTCAACCCTTCAGTTCTACTTGAAGGCTATAAATTGGGCCATATACAAACCATGGAAGAGGAGAGAATTCAACTTTTGAGAGCAAAGATACTCTGGAGAAATTTTCACTTCACATTGAGTCTGCATCCCTTTATCCTTTAAATCCTGAACACATTTTTCAGCCCCCAAGCTCTTCCTTCTTTGATGGAGAACTACATTGTCTCCTTTACGTGATCTTGCCTTTGGTGGAGGATTGAAGTGGTGGAGGCCCAACTGGAAGGGACTTAGTTTCTTGGTTCTGATATGTATCGACATGGAATTTTGTCACTTATACACTTATGTTGATCATTTTTTAATAGAAATACTCTTTTCTCGTCCAATTGATATCTTGAAAATATTTGAATCGTTATTCCATGGGCGTATTTGTTATGAATGTTAATGGATTATGCTATTGTATATGCTAACATTATATATTATCACCATATGCTTGCATATCTTGGTTATTGAGGACAAGTTGTAGGTATAAAGATTTGAGTTGTGTGCTCAATGGTGGTCTTCATCGAACGTCCGGATGAGGTAGAATCTTTATCTTGTCTTGTTAGAATTTTCATTTATATAGCATACTTGGGATTATAGTTGATTTCTGCAGTCATTTCGTCTGTTGTGGTTTACCCCATTCCATAGAGTGATTTTCCTCATAACATCAGGAAGACCCTGCTTCAACTAACAATGAATTTTCTAAAGCTAGCAGTTCAGAGGTTCATTGAACCAATTGGCACACTTAAAAGCGTAATAACATCCATAATGGGAATCCCTATGAGATTCAACCTCGAAGTAATCAATTTCATCGAAGGCATTCCTTCCTAATATACATCTAATATTTCAGCCCCTTTGAGTCTAAAATGTTGACATGTAATACTTTGAAATGTCTTATTTTCAATGCCATAGGTCTGACCAAAATTGGGTGTGCCAAATGAAAGTTATGGTAACGTTCCCAAACCTTGCTGAATTTTGGCCTATTCTATATAGAGAACTTGTACATCACGCCATGCATCCAATATTTGATATCTGATTCTGAAACTCACACACAAAATACTATGGACTGTACTCTTTCCAATGCAAGTGGTCTCATAGAATTTGGATCCTCTATGAATAAGTTATGACATTTTTATCCGGATAGGTATACCTAGGGTACTTCCTATATACCCAAAGGTACATGGAAGTGATATTTCATCTACAAGTATTGTCTAATGCAGTACTACTCGAAGGGGTACCAACATGGGTTATAGGAGTTTCCAACCATGTGAAACTATGTGTATTTCATGTGTGTATTCTTCCCCAAATACAGTTTTTCCCACTGAATGATAGATCTTGTGTTAATTAAATACATTGGAACACGTCTCTAATTTTTTTTTTTGAATTAGCTTGTTAACCACAGAAAAATCTATTAAAATAACTAGAAAATAGCTCATGCAAAAACCCTAAATTCCAAAAGTAATATATCATAAAATATAATGATTCAAAATATGAAAAATTTTCCATGTGTGCTTCACTATGTCAACTCAAGATTCTGAAAATTTCAAAGTCTGAAACTTCACTGAAAAAACATTATAGCTAAAATGCCAAGATAACTAATTTTAGGATTAGCCACAAACCTTGTCTTCCATGGACTATATCTCTGAAATTTTAGTGAACCATATCTTGAAATTTTTACCACCTATACTATGAAATTTATCCTTATTCTCCACAAAATTTCACTATATCAAACGTCCCAGAAAAATAGTTATAGCAAAAATCCCAATGTGACTCATTTAAAACTGAATACAGGATGATTCAAAAACCTTATCTTCCATAGGATATATCTCTGAAATTATAACAACCCAGAACATAAAAATTTTACCAGAGGTACTTTGATATGTCACCGAAGTAACCTCCAAATTGTCCTATCTTAAGTGTCCCAAAAAAAGTTATAGTGAAAATTCAAAGATGACTCGCTTAAAGAAGCAACACCCTAGGATTGATGCTCTTGATACCAACTATTATGAACCAAACGCCTTAAAAATGATATAAATTCAATGAATACAATCCAATTTGAGGGGGAAACCTTCTTTTACAATTTATCCAATTCACAAGACAATATATGATGATCCTAAGACTAGGTCTCCTAGTATATATATAGGATACAAAGGGTACAATTATAATGAAAGGGTACAATGAAAGGTTATAGCCTACCTACTAATATAACAAATAAACTAATAATGAATTCTTATTAGGGCCATAACATAGGGGCGCAAGGGCCTTAACGCCAAAATCTCTCTTGCTCTATCTTTTTATCTCAAATCACAATTGGACTAATCCAATCTAATTCTTCTCCTAACAAGATGAGAATAACTACTAGCATCCAATGTATTTCATCTTCCCTCTTTTGTTTGATCCCAAGATTCAAACTGTATGGTCTTAGCTTGATTGGTATAGTGTCCAACTTTATCTCTATCTTCATTTCTCCAAGTTTTCCTTAAAAACCTTTCAACTCAGTAAACTTCTTCAAGAAGAAGCCCACATATTCCAAAAATAATGTTGCAACCTCTTCTATCATATTTTCATCCGAGTAATCATCAACTAAGGTGATTATAGGTTCTCATATGTGCCAATATTCAAGTTTCTTAATTTCAAGGGCTCTTTAGAGGTTTTTTAGTCCAAATTATCTATAGTATTTTTTATTGATCATTCCCCTTTACTCTCTTTAAAATCGAAATGGCATAACTCATCTAGGTCATTTTTAAAATCAACGCTATACTCTATGGTATGACTATTAGGGTTCATTATTTATTAAGTTTTGGTGCAAAGAAAAGTTTATTAGAAGATCAATATGTAGAAGTAGTAAAACCACAAAATCATGAGTATGTGAGGATGAGGAGTCATCTTGTATATCCTATGTTCCTAGTTTTCCAAATACTTTGTGCATGTAGCTAAAGACACAAATTCGTGTACACTTTTGTATGAGTGGTTTACAATGAGCAGATTCCATAGTATATTATGGAATCTTATGTTACCACTCTAGTGTGTGTGCATATATATATATATATAAGGCCTATATTGTAATTAGAGAAAAGATGTCAAAAGGGTTGTTGTTATGAGTTCATGGTTATATATTTGTGTCAAAGTTGTGTAATATAATGCATGTTTCTAATATAATGGGTTATTGTTTTACATATGTGTTTTTGTTTCTCTTTTTTTTACATTATTTATATATTCTTGTAATTCATCTAAATCTTATTAATCACACCATTTTAGATGAATGTGATTAATTAAATAGAAAGTAATACTACCCCCACTAAATATTTATCACTTCGTGTTATACTTAAATGGAAACTATCATGTCTGCCTTATTCTAATTTGTAATTAGAGAAAAGATGTTAAAAGGGTTGTTGTTATGAGTTCATGGTTATATATTTGTGTTGAAGTTGTGTAATATAATGCATGTTTCTAATATAATGGGTTATTGTTTTACATATGTGTTTTTTGTTTCTATTGTTTTTACATTATTTATATATTCTTGTAATTCATCTAAATATTTTTAATCCCACCATTTTAGATGAATGTGAAATTAACTAGAAAGTAATGCTACCCCCACTAAATATGTATCACTTTGTGTTATACTTAAATGGAAACTATCATATGTGCCTTGCTTGAGACCTCCTTCCTGCAAGAAGGTTGAATATACCAGTGCACTAGACTACATTGGGTCATTGTTAGACACCTTTCATGAACATTGAGTCTGTCACAGAGCCAACAACACGATTCCCTTGTTGGGACCTCAACCAATGTAGAGTCCTCGAGATGCAATGGATACCAAAGCATGTTGAGATTCAAGATTGGCTCAAAGGAAGGATCCATGAATTTCCTTATTAAGAAACTGTCTACATAAGGGAGAATGTTGAAATATTTAAAGAGAAATACATGTTTGAGTATTTGCATGAAATATTATGGGTGGAATTTCTAGTGAATTTACATGAATGGTTGGAGAGGCTTGCAAGAAGCATTGGTGTTGACGATCACCATGCAGACTTGAGTGGACTATCCAAAATTTGGTAAATATTTAATTGTATGACCAAAAGGTGACACAAGTAGTTGATTTATGGTATATAGGTGTAATAGAAGGGTATTGTTTGGATATTGTAGTGGAATGTCATTGCGATTTGACTAAGGCACTTGAAAATTTCAAGAAAGGACCACATGGAAGGTTGATAAAAGAAATATCAATGTGGATAAAGGTGTTTATGGTGGAATGGGTTATGTTGCTTAATCCTAAAGAGATGGAAGTGTAAGCCATGCATGGGGGGCGGAATGGTAAGAGGGATTAATGGAAATGTAAATTTCATAAGCTACTCAAAGGGCCATTTATGGTCAAGGTAGTGGATTCTAAAAGAGAATGATAAAGGCGACAACAAATACCATCCAATATTACATAGTATCAATGGTAGGAAGAAATGGAAAAGATATACACCAAGAAAGAGTTGTTGATAAGAGGTGATGGACATGAACTACATCGAAAGTGTTAGATGATGCAAGGAATGATACGGGAAATAGAAGAAGCTTTGATTGGCCCTAAAACTAATTAAAATTAGGAAAATGCATTGTTGTGAAGAGAATATGAGTTCATAGAGGAAATAGCATTGGAATAAATGAGGCAGTGACCACATGACAGTGCAAGGGACACATGTACTCAAACCAAAGACATAGTGATGTTTCCCAAGTATGCTAACTAGAGAATTTCTATGAAAGGAATGGATGAGTGGAACTAAGAAGAGGTATTCAAAGATGTGATTGGGTTTCCATGATTCTAGCATTTTTGTTGGAGATATTACACAGTCACCCAGGTAATTGTTTTCCTAAGTTTGATATTCCAATGTTGAGGGTGCTTCCATATATGAGAATATTCTCTCTTGAGAATATTACCCTACAAATTAGGGTGCCTCCTACAAAATAGGGCACCTTCCCTCTTAGTTTAGAGTCTGTTACACCTCAATTAGACTAGTGGAAGTCACTCATGCATGGAAACCTTGATTTTATCACCAGCAATTGCATGTTCACCTCGATTTCCTCACCAAGAGTGAGAATATCTCATACATGTGGCCAAGAGGGTGCATATCTTGTGATTGCATGTGTTTATTTCACTTCCACAAGTGTGACTCAGTTAACTGATGATTGCATGGATCCGTTAACTAGGACTACGTGGAATATTGCTTTGGTTTATGTCAGTGATTGTCTATATCTATCTATATCACTACTATGGTGATTTCACTTAGCCATGTAGAGTATATCATGTGTATTTTACCATTTTACTCAACATTTAATACAATTATTTCATTCTACTCTCTTCTCTTCTCTCTCGCAAGCTTTGTGTGTTCATTTTCTACTAGATAGGTTCATTGTGAAACATTCACATGGTATCAGAGCCATGATTTCTAGGAGAAAACACATAATCATTTATATTTGCAGGTACATGAGGAAGATGCAGTCAGAAAAGATGGATTAATCTGTGGAAATACTTCTCATGCCTCATAAATACTTCGAGTGGAAGATGAAAATTTAGCATCAACTAAGATGCAGAGGCTTGTATCATATTACTATGGCGACATAGATTGAACCAACTTCTACTGTCGAGAATAACATGTATCTCAATCGCATGGATGAGGCCTACAACCTCCTCTGTGTGTATATGTCCCCCAAGATTCTATTTCACATTGAATCTTGTACCAGACCAGATGGGATTTGGACAAAGTTGGATTATATCTTTGGAAAACAGGATGAAACATGAGGCCATATGCTCGAGATTGATCTAAATTCCTTATATATGAGGAATTTTGATAGCATCCAGGACTTCTTTATGAAGTTAAAGTCCCTCCTCCTTCATCTAAAGGGATGCAGTGTTAACAAATCAACTCAAGAAACCTAGTTGGTCCTTTCTATTTTGGAAAAAAAATGGTCTGGATTATGGTGTTTTCATCTCATCTTTCCATGCAAATGTATTAAATTTAGGATCAACCTAGAAAATGTTGAAATTAGATCAGTTTATTGAAGCCCTCACACATGAGAAAGACAAGCTCATAAGGATTGGGGTAATCGAAGGATCCAATGTGCATGAACTTATTATGTATGACAGCATCAATGCATCCAATCTAAAGACCATGCGAAAAGGTAAGGGAAAGGTGCATGCAGAGCCAAAGAAGGAAGGGTACTCCAAACCCTTTTATTCTTCCTCGAGCTCCAAAGGTCGAAAAGGAAAGAAAGGAAAGACCAAACATGGTTACTGCAACCGCGGTTATCATTTCGAGTCTGCATGCATGAAGAAACAGATTGATCTGATGGCACAGATTCTTCAGAAGAAAAACCTTGGGGATCAAATTCCCAAAGCTACCAAGAAGTCAAGAGATCAAGCCAAACGAGGTAACTCTCATGCACCAATTGCCATTAATTCTTATCTTGATGCATGGATCTTATATTCAGGTGCATGCCTCCATATGGTAGAAAAAAATAATGTTTTATATTTTATTTTTGCATGCATGGGTCATCCTATCCTCATGGGAGATGATACCCAAATTGAGGTCATTGGCCAAGGGAGAGTAGAAGTCCCACACGTAAGTTTTGAGAACGTCTTGCATGTTCCAAAATTCTTTGTGAATCTAATTTCCATTTATTAGATAACACATTCTGGTACAAGGAAAAGGGTGGAATTGACACATCATTTTGTAACCATATCTAATATGTGTGATAACTCTCCATTTTTTGTTGATGAGGTAAACCACCAATGTAATTTGTATACTTTTAGTAAGTTCATTGTTAAATCTGATTATGCTTTACTACTGATGCATATTGATGATGCTAGTAGATTATGGCACAAGAGATTCGACCATCTAAACTTCAAAAATATGTAGCAACTATGCAAACAGGAAATGGTCATTAGCTTTCCCAACATACATTTTTCCAAAGGAGTTTGTCAAGGATGCATTCTTGGTAAACATCCCCAGGATAAGTTTGAGAAAGGGAAGGCTTGGAGGCCTCCTCTCCTTTGGATCCCATCCACAATGATTTTATGGGATCCTTTCCTCATTCATTCATCAACAAATCTACGTTCTTACATTTATTGATGATTTCTCACGATACACTTGGGTGTATTTTCTCAGAAAGAATTCCAAGGTTTTTGAGAATCTCAAAAAATTCAAAGCACATGCAGAGACTCAGTATGGGAGAAAGATCAAAATCCTCCACATAGATAATGGGGGATAATATGTGAATCTATATTTCCATCATCTTTGTTCATAGGCAGGTATACAACTATAGCACACAATACCTTACACTATGTAGCATAACGGAGTAGCCAAGAGAAAGAAAAAATACTTCAAGGAGATGTCCACTTGCATGTTTCATGAAATATCTCTACCTCCCAAGCTTTGGGCCAGGGAACTTAATTACGCTAACCAAATTCAAAAAGATCACCTCAAATATTTTTCAAGGATAGGACTCCCTATGAGGCATGGAGCAGAAACAAAATGGAATTCACCCACTTCTGAATATTTGGATCACATGCACGGGCCCGTGTACCCTCTGAAAATAGGAAAGCACTAGATTCGCAGAGTACTCGCATGCATTTTCATCGGATATCCAAATGGTGTGAAGGGTTACAGGTTACTTGATCCCTCTATGGATAGTCTCATCATTTAGTGTAGTGTTCGGTTTGAGGAGATTCCCTTGCATCCACCATTGGAGCCACATGAAAATACCTCGGTACTACTGCCTGTACCAAAAATCAGTGATGATGAGTCCACTCACTCAAATAATTGTTCATATCTGAGCTCCAAATCTGATTTGGAAGATGATTGGCATGTCAATGATGAGCATGGATATGTTGAGCCACAATAGATCCCCAATTGGGCACAGACCACCCTACAGGCAGCAGGAGACCTTGTGGGGATCCAACAAATCATAGAAGGGTGAGGTCTCAGTTTGAGGATCCTCCTCGTGCACTCTCAGTTATTTAACCAATGATKCCCATGCATTTCTACATGATTCTAGCTTCAGACCTGCGGAATTATGCAGAGGATGTAAAGAATCCCTTCTAGGAAGCCACTATGCAGGAGGAGTACAACTCTCTCCTTGAGAACCAGACTTGGGATCTAGTTCCACTTCCTTCRGATAGGAATCTTGTCATATGCATATGGGTCTATGGTACCAATAAGGAAGAATATGGATAGGTGAKAAAGTATAAGGCAAGACTAGTTGCCAAAGGTTTTTAGCAAATCCACAGGATAGACTATGATGAGACCTTTTCTCCCGTAGMAAAGATGGAMTCCATTCGATTGGCCCTTTCCATTGCGGMAKCCAAGGGGTGGAAGTTTACTAGATGGACATGAAGAATGGTTTTCTTCACGGGGATCCCTCAGAGGATATTTACATGGAGTAGTCRTAGGGGCTCATTCAAAACTCATCCTTATTATGTAGAATTAAGAAGTCCCTCTATGACCTCAAGAAAGAACCTAGAGCATGGTATGCAAAGATGGATTCCTACTTTCTCTCTCAGCACTTTGTCAGATGAAAAATAGATCCAAACATCTACATGTTGAGGACCTCATACTTCTGAATGATCTTAGTTCTCTATGTTGATGACCTCTTGATCACAAGTAGTTTGTCATCAACAATTGTTGTGGTCAAAGATATTCTACATGACATGTTATCTATGATAGACATGGGTCCACTGCACTATTTCCTTGGTCTCAAGATCAGTCAGGATGCTTTAGTAATCAATTTATCTCAAAATAAGTATTCATGGGATCTCTTGGTTAGATTCCACGTGACCGACTACAAGTCGGTAGACGCACCCTTTCTATCAGGGGTACATATTGAGGATGGTGGAGATACACAAGTGGTGAATAGAACCTTGTATCAATAGCTTGTGGGGAGCCTTCTCTATCTCACCCACTCCTAGTTGGATCTCTCATATGCAATAGGGGAAGTTTCTAGGTACATGCAAGATCTGCATGAGCTACACTAGAAGGCTGCCAAGCACATTCTTAGATATGTTCAAGGCACCACAGGTTATGGGATCCACTTTTGAATAGGTTGTGCATTGGATCTCATGAGATTAACCAATTCTGATTGGGTTGGTAATAGCATAGATCGCAATTCCACTTCTGGGTACGTGCTCAGTTTGGGTTCCAATCCATTTCTTGGTCAAGAAAAAAGCAGTAAGTTATTTCTCTATTGCCAGTAGAAATTGAGTACATAGGAGTGTTCAATGCCAATATTCAATCACTTTGGTTTCAAAACTTCCTCACCGATATCGGCATCCAGTTTCATCGTTTGAATCTCATTTGGTGTGACAATAAGAGTACTCTCAAGTTATGCAAAGACCTAGTAGAGAAACAACAGACCAAACACATCGAGATCCATATCCATTACATCAGAGAGATGGTACATGATAGGATCATCAATTTTCAGTACTATCCATCCACCAAACAAACTACAGACATGTCCACCAAGAAATTTACTGAGAAGAAGTTCCACTTCCTGCACGATCGTCTTGGAGTGAAGGACATGGTTTCTTAGCGACTATTTTTTTTCCTTCTTCATTTTTTATGCATTGTACTTTGAGGGGGGGGTTTCCCATGAGATTTCCCCTCCTTCCTCTATTTTTTTAGTTTTTCATTCTTATGTGCATTGTACAATGGGTACCTAACATGGCCTTTGTTTTTGTGACCCATTCATCATGTACACCCTAGTAGTGTTCATGCAAGGTGTTCGAGATTTTACACACTCACTTAGGTAATTATTTGCCTAAGGTTGATAATCCAATGTTGAGGGCACTTCCATAGATGATAGTATTCTCTCTTGAAAATATGCCCCTACAAATTAGGGAAAATCCTACAAAATAGGGTACCTTCCCTCTTCATTTTAGAGTCAGTTATACCTTAGTTATACTAGTGGGAGTCACGCATGCATGGCAACCTCGGTTTTATCACCAGAAGTTGCATGTTCACCTCAATTTTCTCACCGGGAGTGCACATATCTCATGCATGTGGCCAAGATCATTCATATCTTGTGATTTCATGTGTTTCTCTCACTTCAACATGTATGACTTAGTTAATTGATGATTTCATGGATCAATTAACTAGGACTAGGTGGAAAATTACTTCGGTTTATGTCAGTGAGTGTCTAGATCTCTCTATATCACTAGTGTAGCAAATTCACTTAGCCATGTAGAGTATATCATGTGTATTTTACCATTTTACTCAACAGTTAATAGAATTGTTTCATTCTACTCTCTTCTCTTCTCTCTCGCAAGTTTTGTGAGTTAAATTTTTACTAGCTAGCTTCGTTGTGAAAACTTCACAATTTTAACCTTGCAGATTGCCAAAATATCGAGGAAGTGGAACAAAATGGGAGTGAAATCATTCCATCCTACATCCTACCCATTATGCCTTCTAAAACTTTTCAAGACCGCATTATAATTTTTGTGTAGAGAACACATGCATGGTTGATTAGTAGTTCAAGTAATACCACTAAAGTGGTTGTGAGTATTGTGAATGTATTGTCTTGAGGGAGTTAGAAGTTGTCTTCAATATTATCCAATTCTATGCTACATGAGAAACATCTGTAATCTAATGGATAAGACCCTAGGGATTAGTGTTATTTCAAATTCATCAAATAATGATGATGACTCAACGAAATGAATCATCTCTACATTTGCCTATATTCGATGGTAGAGCTGACGAGGACGTAGAGAAACATTAATTCCTCTATGATTCTATTTAGATTGCATGGAGAACCTTGGATACTACACAATTGGTGGAATTCCAAAAAATAATGCGAGTAAGAGTTTGTAATGGTACATGAAGTGCAAACATAATGTTCATGCATTACATGGTGTGACTTTGATTTAGCTAAAGGCATATTTTGTAAAGGAGTTTCAGAAGCCAAATTCAACATAGAGGATCATTACAAGATTAAAGGGAGATCAAGCAAAAAATAGAAGAGACTATTTGGGAGTATGATCAATGTTCCAGGATTTGATAAGTCAATTGAGTTATAATATTTATGAGGTGCAGCATAACGACTAGTTTATAACCGACTTTTTACCTCCTTGTGCATGTCTTTTTTGCAACAATGGATGTTAATGCAAAGGAAAGCATTGGAATTTGTTCATGGATGCTAATGCAAAGAGAATGAAATTTTTCTCGGGGTGTCTTCTTCATTTTTACACGATCTTGAAACAGGGAATAAAATTGTGCTTTGGGTTAGTTTCATTTTTAAACGAGCTTGAAACAGAGGATAAAATTGTTCTCAGGGTTGGTTTCATTTTTACACGAGCTTGAAACTAAAAATGAAACTCTTCTCGGGTTTGGTTTCATTTTTAAATGAGCTTGAAATTGAGAATGAAATTGTGCTCAGTGATTCATTTTTTAGCAAGCTTGAAACATAAAACAAACTATGCTCGGGGTTGGTTTCATTTTTAAATGAGATTGAAACCAAAAATAAACTATGCTTAGTGTTGGGGTCCTATAATCATATGTAACTCGATTCTTCGGCTGTTGATTTGGCGTTGCTCCCGTGATGAAGACATCTGGCTCGGTTGATTCCATTTTCCCCTCCATCTGTTTCATCTGATCCTTCATCACCCTACTGCATCCTTTATCCACCTCTGCGCCCTCACTCCCTTGCCCATTTGTCTCAGTGACTACATCTCGCCCGCCACTCATCCCTACATAAACAAACTTAGGATAATAAAATATTAGTTAATTTAATAAGGTAATTGATAATAAATAAAGGATTATATTAATTAATAATGTTAATAGTTAGTAAATAGGTTAATAAAGTTAGTAATTAAATAAAATATAGTTAGGTTAGTATAATTATAAAGTCAAAATATTACATATAATAAAAATAAATATAATAAAACAACATTAAACATTAAAAAACATAAAACCATTTAATAAAATCATATATTGATAAAATATATAACAAAAAATCAAAACAAAAACCAAACGATTAAACAAAACAAAATTAAAAAAAAACAAAATAACAAAACAAAAAACAAAATTAAAAAAAAAAAACAAAAAACAAATATTAAAAAAAAACAAAAATAAAAAATCAAACACATTAACACTCATGCACTCCCCGTACAACTCAGACCCCCCCCCCTCACGTCACATCAACTCCATGGGGTCTAATTTGGTGGTATTGGGAGGGACAAGTGTCACCCCCTGGTGAACTCAGACCCCCTCCCAATACCGCTTACCACCTCAGGGGTCCGAGTAAACCGCTCTGCCCTCCAAAACCGCCCTCCCGAAATTTCAAAAACTATTTTTTTGCCTGTTCAACACTTCATCTTCTGAAGTGGATTTCGAGAAAATGGAAACGAATTTTTAAAAACTGAGAGAGTTTTTTGTTCATCACAGGATGAAGAACAAAAAACTCTTCCATATTTTTCACAAGTGCCACCAGATGGGACAATCTAAGACATTTCTAAGCCCCTTTTTTCAGGTTTCCAGTTTTTCCTGTTTTGGTCACGATTTTGCGGGAGCTGTTTCGGCGAGATGGAGATGAAATTGGATAAACTGAAAGAGGTTTTTGTCCAAAACATGCTCATATACAATAAAATCATTTAGTATTTACACAGGTTCCACCATTGAGGAGAAAAAGAGGTTTGAGTTGACCCCTTTTTTTCAGCAGTTCAGTCCGTCTTTCATGGCGGACAATTCAAGATTTTCAGGGATTCTATTTCTATTTTTGGCCGAGGTGGTTGAATTCGACCTCTTGATCTTGGGGAGAGTATGTTATATATATTTTAGCAAGTCAAAAGTACAAGGGGGATCAGTTGGGAACCATGATTTAATTTGTATCAGAGCTCACAGAGCCTCCATGGATTAATTTTTCAGTAATACAGTGCTATGCTGCAGGATTTTTGTGACTAGTTTGACTGGCGATGTGCACCCCTCTCTGTAAATTTGTTTTTTTGTTATTACAATTAATTCCTACCTATGAATTATTCTGAGAATATTAAGAGAAGAATTGGTTTTAATGTACCCTCTATCTATGGCTTGGTATAGTTTTTTATGTTTTCCACTGAAGATTAAACTCAGAATTCTCAGTTGCTCTGTGTTTAATTGGATTTTTTAATCTGTTCCATCTTTCTCATTTCATTTAAATCAAAATATCCAGTGATTTGTCTACCTTTCCCTGCAAGCTTATCCTATTGACAATGGATTTTGATCATTTTGTTTCGGTGACTCCATAGCCCAATGGTTCATTTTCTCTACCCCTGCCCAATTCTTAAAAACAAACTTTATATCCTCATAAATAGCCTAACATCCCCTCAAACAAAGTTAAATCATACAGAGAGATCCCTCTCTGAGTCTTGGAGGGATAGATCCTTGACTCAAAGCGGTTTTTTGGTTACCCCTGTCAATTTCCTCGTCATCCTAGGAAATTACAGGGTGATAACATAATGACGACCATACTGGGGAACTTTCTGCAGTAGTGCACTTCAAGTTCCAGATCTAATCACTGATGGTGGACAGTGACCAGGCACAAGAAGGCTGAAATATTTCACTTGGCAACTCCAATCAGCTCTAGAAACAGTGCCAACTCAAAGACTCCACTGGAGGAAGAACCTGAAGCATGACCAAGCAATCTGGAAAGAGAAGGTATTCAAGCTCAAATTGTATTCAAGACATTTTTGGTTTTATCTGTAATTATGTCCTATCATTTTCCAATATGAATCAAGAGTATATTGTTGAAGTTTATATTGATCATCTGCAAATTGATGAACCTCAAGAGACTGAGCCCCAAATCATAGATCATGTACATACTCATACACCTGTGCACATCCCAGATGCACGTGTAGAAAGCCTAGTGAGACATGAGTCTCATGCTTTATCTCCTACTTTTGCCAAGTTGTCAAACGATTATAAGCCTCTTACTTTACCTCCTTTAACTGCAAAAATCCCAGACATATACAAGCCCCTATATTTGCCTCCTATTCTCCATGACCTCCCTGCCAATTATAGCAATAATCTGCCTAGGTTTGATGAAGAAAATGTGAATATCACTGCTGAAAAGAACATCCAAAGTCTTGAGGTGGAAGAAGATGATGTATGTATCAGGATGTTTTCCCTATCATTGCAAGGTCAAGTCAAAAATTGGTTTAAGAATCTTCCAGCTGCAAGCATTAGCAATTTCTATCAATTCACGCAAATTTTCCTAGATCGATGGGTGATCATGGGAAATGTCTTTCTCATCTTAGAAGAGTATGACCATTTGAAAAGGCAGCCAGGGGAAACAGTACAACAGTTTTCAGCAAGGTTCAATAAGGTATATCATGCAATGCCTGTTGACATAAGGCCACCCCCAGGATTATCTCATTTACATTTCCCAGATGCTTTCGATCCTGAGATGGAATTACAATTAAGAGAAAGGAACACTACAACCCTTGAAGAAATGAAAAATACTGCAGTTGATGTGGAAGCTAACCTGCTGAACAAAAATGCACAATTAAAAGCATTGATGAAAGACAAATAGAAAAGGAACATATGATATCTTCATAAATGAAATTAGATATTCTGACCAAAACAGATAATGAACTGATGCATAATATTAGCAGGAAAGAAGAACTTGTTGTTCAAAGACATCATGTTTCATTAGTTCCAGAAAAGAAAAATCTCACTGATCTCAAACAATTTGCAGCTCATCCTTGGCATCCTAAAACAGAGGATTATTTCATGTACTCGATTCATAATATGGTCAAAGATGAAGTTCTAACTCAGCTTGTTGAAGAGCCATCAGTTTATATGATGTGCATGTTTGATGACATTTCATTCATGGATGATTTACCCAAGAACGATCAGTATGATGAGGATGATATCAAGATGGATTTTCCAGATAAATTAGCAGCATAATGTTGGGAGGAAGAAGATCATTTGCAATCCTAGAAAAACAGTCTATCTGTGCATAGCAATTATGATAGCAATGATCAAAGTGCAGAAAATCTCAGAGGAAGTGGAAACACTCTACCCTTATGTTTCTCATCTTTTCAATTTCTGAAAAGAAACTCTAGGCAAGTTGTAAATAGTGAAGACATAAAATTTTATGATGAGTCAGTAAAGGATGTCATTGATGACATGGGACCTGTTTTAGACCCAAAATCACAGTCACTAATTTCCCTTGATTTTCAAATTCCAGATGGAAGTTCAAAGATCGAAACAAGATTTGAATCAGTGGAATGTAATTCTGTACCATTATATTATAATTAATTTCAAATTTTGAAGGAGACTCTTGAACAAATGTTGAAGGATAAACACATAGAAAGCCAGGAAATTTCATTTGAATCAATGCAACAATCGTGTCAGTCTTTTTCAGGATCCAATAGGTGATATGTTGGATGACCTGTGTTGTCAAAATCATTTTTCATTCGCCAGTCATGAGTTGAAAAGCAGTTATGATCTAGACATGGTTAGACAATCATTTCTATGTTTTGATTCAACAACAGTTTTTTTCTCAAAATTCATTAGAAAAACCACAGATAAATTAGCATGTGCAAAATGATACAGATGATATATGTGCATTATCAGATCACGAAGTTGAAATGGATAAATTTGAATATCAGGAGATAGGTCATGTTTATCATGATCCTATAGTTGTCTATATGGAGGATCTATTCTTTTCAGAATTCCCATTGATACCTAAAGTTTCTGTAATTGTCCATAGTCCCAGGGCTCTGTGTTGTAAAGATCAGGTTGGAAATTAGTTTGTGTTGCCTATGCAAGTTCTTGTTCTGATATTGGTTAAAACTAGTGAAGGAGCAGAGGTATTAGAGAAGTTGCTTGATTGGATGCATTGGCATTATTGTATCATTTAGAACAACAAAATTATCAGTAGTGTAGGGTAGGTAGCAGTTTTGAATAAGCTTAGTCATTTAAGCATCTTTTTCAGTATTGTATGGTTTCTAGCATAGTTTGCAGTTGATAGTAGCTAGTTCAGTGTTCAGTAAAATCTGATCCAATTCGAAGATTATAGTTGCAGTGACTCCATGACCCAATGAATAAAGCACCAGTCTGCATGTTCAGAATTCAGTGGTTCTTGACACCTCCTGAAAGATATGCCATCCCCAGGTGGAGCCTATGTTGGGGTCCTATAATCATAGGTAACTCAATTCTTTGGTTGTTGATTTAGCGTTGCTCATGTGATGAAGACATATGGCTCAGTTGATTCCATTTTCCCCTCCATCTGTTTCACCCAATCCTTCATCACCCTAATACATCCTTCATCCACCTATGTGCCCTCACTCCCTTGCCCATTTGTCTCGTTGACTACATCTCATCTGCCACTCATCCCTGCATAAAAAAACTTAGGATAATAAAATATTGGTTAGTTTAATCAAGTAATTTTTTTTTTTTTAAGTAAGAAGTGTAGTATATATTAAAAAAACCTTCCAGAGGCAAAAAGGGAGATCCCAGGTACAGTCATAGTCTAATTAAGTTGATGGGGCTACCCCAACAGAGGGGAAACCAGCCCATTCATCCGCTTAGTCATCAAGAGTTTTAAAAATCCTACTAAGCATTAAAGTCTGAGACTATATGATCAACAACAGAATAGACACGTAAACTAGATGCTTGACACGTAACCTGGCCAGGTACCTTGGAGATCCCTGGGCCAAGGTTCCTCTTCAATGATCGTTGTTCCATCCCACAATTGCACTTCGACCTTCGTGGTGGTTTCCATGCTCGGACTGTGCCTCGCGGTGTCCTGCGTCTGAGGCTCGGCCA
Organism: Picea engelmannii; assembly: GCA_009831015.1. NCBI lineage: Eukaryota > Viridiplantae > Streptophyta > Pinopsida > Pinales > Pinaceae > Picea > Picea engelmannii. The sequence goes on from ML812408.1 coordinate 53,523, forward strand.
CGGTCTCACTGTCCTTTCTTTTCTCCCCGAGCTCTTCTCCGGGCTGCATCATAACTTCTTCGTTGTAGGGGGTTGCGCCGGGTTCCTTCCGCTCATCCGTTTTGACGCCTCCAATGTCAGCAGTTGGTCCAGGCTTGGAGGTCGCTCCTCCTGCGTCTGTGGGGACAGCCTCCTGCAGAGAGGACAGGAGCTAGAGGAACAGCTCAATATTCTCGTTGTTTAGCTCTAGGCGAAACTATAAATCCTCCACCCCCCGGCGAAGTTTGAAAACTAGGCCATGGAGGATGGATAGCTTGTCTTTGAGTTGCTCGTCGTGGATTGTGTCCACAGAGGGGTGAGCCTTATGAGGTTGGTCGTGCGAGGGGGAAGGATTATGGGCTGCAGAGGTACCAGGAGGAGCCGAGAGATGAGGGTGGGATGGTGCAGCCATCGACAACGAGTGCATGACGCATAGGGCCGAGCTGAGCGCTCGAGGGACTAGCGCAAGGTGATGGGTAGACACTCTTGAGGGAGGTTGCACAGAGGAGGGAGTCGCAGGTCGACGAGGTCTCCAGGGAGAGCCTCGTCGAGGCCTCCCTCTCGGCCTTGGCTTGTGGTTCGGCATGGAAGGATTGATGCGGCAGGCGAAGGTCCAGAAGTAGCAGGGAATATCTGGGGGGGCGCCTGCACTAGCCCTCGTCGACCATGGCCTCGGAGCTCAAACAGTGAATCACACAATGAACCATAACCAGGAGCAGCTCCATAACATTTGCGACGGGAGGGAGAGGCGTTAATGCCCGTTCGATTGACATGAGTGGTATTAATGTTGCAGGAGTGTGGCGGATGGGGGCACAAGCCCATCACATGGCTCCGTGCCCCGCTGGCGATCTCCGCTCTCCACCGTTTGCCCCATGTACTCTAATAACACCCCATCCGGGGGAGCATCCACCACTCTATATTTGCAAATGCACCGCTGAAGAATGGGGTGATCAGGTTCCAGAGCCGAGTTGCATATGAATTCCGACTCTCACCTATTGATGCCTATATTGGCTAGTTCATTTGCCACTTGATTCGCGTTCCTTCTGACGTGTGTAGGGATGATAGCCAGATCCAGTCGCAGGGAGTCAGTGATATAATGTAGTCCATGCAGGAGTCGCCAACTGGGTGAGATTATGTCTGGGCTGACTCCATTTAGTATTTTCCGCAGCAGGCCAATGATGATTTGGGAATCTCCCTCCACGACTAGTTTGGAGAAGTTGTTTTTGATGGCCATATGTAGTCCCTTGGTAAGGCCCCAAATATCTATTGCATTGTTCGTGGAGTTTCCTATGGATCCAGCGCTGATGATGAGGATTTTCCCATTGTGATTGTGGAAGACTACTCCATAACCCACTGGTCCCGGATTGCCCTTGGAGGCCCCATCGAAATTGAGCTTGATGAAGTCCTCCCGGGGGGGGGACCCGGAGGTGGGGCTACTCTGAGGGGGGGGTGGTGAAAAAGGAGCACGATTCTGAAGGGAGGAGGGTGGAGACCAGAACTGGAGGACAGGGAGTTCGTCTGGGTACCTGTTGAGGTAATCTTCGGCTCGGAGCTGGGGGGGAGGGATTCCAAGATGTTACCGTAGCACAATTGCCATCGGTGTTGCCACGGGAGGGAAAGGCCTTTGAAGAGTCTGTTGTTCCTTTCTTTCCAAGTTTGCCAAAGAATGAAGCCTGGTATAAGCTGCCAGACACGATTAAGGAGGGGTGAATGGAAAGCCTGGTCCCGCCAGTTAGCAATGGTCTCCAGAATGTTGTCCCTGCGGCAGTCGGAAGTACGCATGATTAGCGCCATCTGATCCCAGATCTGGGCAGTGTAATGGCAGGAGTTGAGGAGATGTTCCATTGTTTCCCCTGCCTCGCCACACAGTAAGCACATAGAGGGCCCCATAAGTCCCCTTTTCGCTAGGTTGTCCCAAGTGAGAATGCTGGAATGTGCGACTAGCCAGAGGAAGAGGGTAACTTTAGGCCAATGCTTAAGATTCCAGAGCTTGCTCCATAAGTGCGTGTTGGGGAGGGGGTCTGAGGGAGCCCTGAGCCGGTATGCTTCTCGAGTGTTGAAGGTGCCTCGTGGTTTGTGTCCCCACCTTAGAATGTCCTCTCCTTCTATTATGGGAATTCTCCGCTTCTCCAATTCCTCCTACAAGGGGCCTAGATTCTCGTTTGGCTCCAAGTTGAGGCATTCCCTATCCACGTGCCACTGGCGCCACGTATCTTCCTGGGGGTCGGATGTCCAATAATCGGCCACTCTTATTAAGCCTGCCCAGTTGGCCTGAGTGCATATTTTAAGGGCCCATTCCTCCTTACCCAGGATCGGCCATTGTTGCCAAGAGTCTTGCCAAAACAGGGAAGTCTTCCCATTCTAGATTTCCCAAAAGGCATGTTCAGTCACCAGTCGCCTATTCTGCATGGCCGCAGTCCAGATGAGGGAGCCCTGGTTGTCTTCATCCCACCGGATTAAGTTTTTCTCTGCCACGTTTGGAGCATATTTCTTTCTCCAAAGTCGGGCCCAAAGGTCCTTGGGGATTTTTAGCCAACGCCACCAAATCTTGGCACTGAGGACCTTGTTCATGATGACTGGATCCCTTAGCCCTAGGCCGCCTTGCTCC
>ML812408.1:61574-100953 GCA_009831015.1 Picea engelmannii
TCTCTGCCACGTTTGGAGCATATTTCTTTCTCCAAAGTCGGGCCCAAAGGTCCTTGGGGATTTTTAGCCAACGCCACCAAATCTTGGCACTGAGGACCTTGTTCATGATGACTGGATCCCTTAGCCCTAGGCCGCCTTGCTCCTTGGGTCAACAGAGCTTGTCCCAGCTGACCAAAGCCATTTTCTTCCCTGTATGGAGTCCCTGCCAAATGAAGTTCTGTTGAAGGCCTTTGATGGTATTGAGCACAAACTTTGGAGCGGCCAGCGCTGAGAAGGAATAGATCGGGAGGGATTGGAGGAAAGCCTTAAGGAGAATGAGACGGTTGGGAAGGTTAAGAGTTATGTAGGTCCATGAGGACAGCCGCTTGGTCAAGGAAGACAAGAGGTGCTCCCATGAGGAGTTCCGGAGTGCAGTATCTATCAGTGGGATGCCGAGGTATTTGGACGGAAGGGAGCTTCTGTTGAAACCTAGAAAGCCAGAGATGTGGCGCTATATCGGAGGGGGAGTATTGAAGAAAAAGACCTGGGATTTGTCCTTGTTTCAATCTAGGACAGAGTCATCAGAGAAGGTTTGGAGGATATCCAGGATATATTTGGCTTCCCGGACCGTAGGGCTACCCATCAGGAGGGTGTCGTCAACAAATTGACTATGCGAAACAGGCGGGGAGATGCCATGGAGGGGCATCCCTGACAACTACTTTGATCCAATCACTGCATGGATAGATCTGCTAAGGCCTTCATCCATGATAATGAAAAGGAAGGGGGAGAGGGGATCGCCTTGCCTGATCCCTCTAGAAGGGGAGAAGGGCTGCAAGGGAACACCATTGACAAGAATAGAGAAGAAAGCCGTGGAGGTTAGATTCAGTATCCAAGCTACCCATCTTGAATCAAAGCCAAAAGCCAGCAGCATTGCTCGCATATAGTCCCAACTGATCTTGTCAAAGACTTTAGAGAGGTCCAAGTTAAGGAGCATACCTGGGGTCTTGGTTTTCTGCAGGGAATGGATCACTTCATGAGCCAAGATGACACTGTCTAGGATCTGTCTTCCCTCCACGTAGCCCGATTGCTCGAGGGAAATGATTTTCGGTAAGATGGTTTTGAGTCTCCTGGCTATCACTTTTGTAAGGAGCTTATAGATGACATTACAGAGAGCTATAGGCCTGAACTTCTTGGGGTGATGAGATTTCCCCTCTTTGGGGACTAAGGTTATGAAGGTAGCATTGAGAGCCTGGAGGACCTGTCCCGATGCTCAGGAGTCTTCCAGTATTTCCCAAACTTCTGTTCTGATCATCGCCCAACAGTGATGGAAGAAGTCGCTGGTGAATCCGTCCGGACCAGGAGCCTTACATTTCAGAGTTTCCTGAAGAGCTTGGTCCACTTCCTCAATAGTAATCGGTCTGAGAAGGCCGGCATTCTGCTCCTGAGTGACAAGGGAAGGAACATGTTGTGTGATCTTGTTGATGGCTTCTGATCTGTCTATCTACGGTTTCGTACGGAGGTTTTGAAAGTGCCCTATCAGGGTGGCCTTCATGTCTTCATGCGAGTGTAATACGTCCCCTTCATTGGATATGAGATGCGTGATCTTGTTGGTATGACGCCTTTGTATGATAGATCTATGGAAAAAATTGGTGTTGCGTTCCCCCTCTTTGAGCCATTGCACCTGCGATTTCTGCCTCCAAAGAATTTCTTCTTGTCGCCGCCTGTCTTCGAGCTGTTGATTTATGCTTATTTCCTGGGCCTTGAGCTCCCTTGTTAATCCCTGTAGCCTAATCTGATGCTGAATTTCTTCCATTTGTGTCATAAGTTGTTTTTTAGCATCAAAGATATTGCCGAAAGTGTTCTAGTTCCAAAGTTTGAGAGTGTGCTTGAGATTCTTCAACTTCTGCTGAAATTTATACATTTTGGAACCTCGAGGGACCTCTTCTTCCCTCCACCAGGTTTGGATGTTTTCCTGGAAATCAGGATGGTCTAGACAGAATGACTCAAATCTGAAGGGTTTCTTACCAGGCATGGCTGAAATATCCACCCATAGTTGTAGCGGCCAGTGGTCGGACCCCAGGAAATTGAGTATAGTGGATTCCATAGAAGTGCCTTCTAGCATGAGCGCTTCAGAGATGAGGAATCTATCTAATATGCAATCTATTTGGTGACTTCCAGTTCTTCTATTCATCCAGGTGTGGAGGCCATTACTGGTGTCCAAATCTATTAAGTGAAGATTGTCTATAAGACTATTGAAATCGTCGGAATCCCTATCCAACCGTCGCGAACCTCCTCTTTTCTCTTCCAAGCTGCGGATAATATTGAAGTCACGTCCGACGATCCAGTTCTTATAATGAGTGTGGCTCGAGGCATGGCTCATGCTTATAAGAAAAGCCTGCTTATCCCTTGGGCTGGCTGGGTCGTAGACATTGATCAGATGGTCGGGCTTGTTTGAACCTATCAGCCTGTAATCAGCTTGGATGGCCCATCTAGTAGCCGAGAAGTTCTCCAGGATTATTGCATTGGTGTTCCACAAAATGGTCAATCCAACAGCTGTGTCTATGGCATCTATGGACATTGCTGCCCCCTTCTTCCAACACTTGGGTAGTAATTTGTCAATGTCTTCTGAGCTGCACTTTGTTTCCTGTAGGAATAAGACCTCTGGTTGTTCTACTATGATCAACTCCCGTAGTCGTTTTTGCTTGCTACGTCCGTTGAGACCTCTAATGTTCCAGGTGATGACCTTCATGATGACGGGGGGGTGGGGAGGGGAGGGAAGCTATCCGAAATCAGGTTGATTTGTCCATAATTCACCATATAGTTTCCTATTTCTTGTATGAGCTTGTTGGTGGATTTTTTGCCCCGCTTTTTCTCATCTTTCTGGATTTTGTTTGGGTTTTTTGATTGACCCCCCTGGATTCCTAGGCCTTTGCTAGCTCACGTTGAGGATCCCACAGAGGAGTTGAGAAATACCTTTTGAACCTTCCGTAGCTGATCTCTGGGAATGGTGTAGAGTTTTTACTGCCTGTAGGCATGCTCCAGGTGCTCCAGATCTACCCCTGCTAGGTCCTGTTCTTCTAGTTCCATATCCGCCTCCCCATCCTCTATCTCCTGTAGGTCTTGTTGGTCTTTGGCCGTGTCAGGTGGAGTGAGATCAGGTGCCTTGATCAAAGATGGTCGTTCTTTGCCTTGGCTAGTGGGTGGGGGTTCAGTGCCCAGAGGGATGACCTCCGATTGGGCATGGGTGACGGCCTCTTCTGTTTGATCTTGCAGGATTGCAAACTTGTTACTAGTTGAGGGATCTTTACTTACCTGAGTTGGTTTCCTCTTTTCTCCTTGATGCCTTTTCCCCGCTGGTTGTACAAAGTCGTCCTTGTCCTTGCTTCCTTCTGTGTTCCCTTCTTTTTGTGCATTATTGAGTGGGCATTCCCGGAAGAGGTGACCATGCTCATGGCACTTTCTGCACCAGAATGCGATGTGCTCGTAGTCTATGGTCTGAGACCAGTATTCATCATGGTACTCCAATGTGATGGATCCCGGAAGTGGTTTGGCAATGTTCAAGTACACACAGATGCGTGCGTAAGAGGTGTAGCGTCGCTGCTCAGTGGCCTCTGAGGACTTGACATAAATTCCTATGGTGTTTCCAATGTCGGCCAGGACCTCTTTCAGCCAGAACTCCTGTGGCAGAGAGTATAGTCTGATCCAGACCGGTGCGTGGGCGAAGTCCTCCTTCTCAGGGCTAAACTTCTCAGTCCAGAATCTTAGGAAAAGTCATGCCGAATTGTAGAAATACGGCCCTCCCTCGAAGACACGATTCTGATCCTCCAGGTTATGAAAGATGATAATGAATAACCCTTTGGATCCCAGCTGCAAGTCGTAATGTCCTCTCGGTTTCCACCAATGTTGTATCCATTTGATCAATTCTCGCTCAGAGGGCCAAAGCCCTAGGAATTTGCCTACCAGGGCATAATCCCTCATGTACTGCTTTTGTTCTTCAATACGCGGTGTGCTGATGAGATATTTCGGGGCCTGGGGAGCTTGAGGAATGCACTTGCCTGGTAGCCAGGGAGTTGACGCAGGGGCTTTCTCTTTTGCCGAATCTATTTCCATTTCAAGGTCTTTGAAGGAACCCTCCACCAAAAGCTTCTCACGCAGGCCCGATGGCATCTCAAAAGTTGGTCGCTTCGGCCCTTCAAAGAGTGTGTCGTTTGCTGTAACTCGACTGTAGGAGGCGCCCTGCGGTGCCCCCTCTTCGCGATCCATGGCCTCAGAGGCCGAGATTCGCAGTTTCCCAGGTCGTGTTTGCGGGGAAGGGTAAAACCCTAGGCCTTCTGATCTCTTGGTGCTTTTCCTCGCCCGTAGTGGTAGTTCCTGTTTAATCAAGTAATTGATAAGAAATAAAGGATTAGATTAATTAATAATGTTAGTAGTTAGTAAATAGGTTAATAAATTTAGTAATTAAATAAAATATAGTTAGGTTAGTATAATTATAAAGTAAAAATATTACATATAATAAAAATAAACATAACAAAACAACATTAAACATTAAATAACATAAAATCATTTAATAAAATCATATATTAATAAAATATATAACAAAAAATCAAAACAAAAACCAAACCAAACGAATAAACAAAACAAAATTAAAAAAAAACAAAAAACAAAATTTAAATAAACAAAAAAACAAAATTAAAAAAAAAAATAACAAAACAAAAAACAAATATTAAAAAAAAACAAAAATCAAAAATCAAACACAATAACACTCACGCACTCCCCGTACAACTCGGACCCCCCCGTCACGTCACATCAACTCCATGGGGTCCGAGTTGGTGGTATTAGGAGGGACAAGCGTCACCCCCTGGTGAACTCAGACCCCCCCTCCCAATACCGCTTACCACCTCAGGGGTCCGAGTAAATTGCTCTACCCTCCAAAACCACCCTCCCAAAATTTCAAAAATCATTTTTTTGCCTGTTCAGCACTTCATCTTCCGAAGTGGATTCCGAGTAAATGGAAACGAATTTTGAAAAACCGAGAGACATTATTGTTCAGAACCGGTTGAAGAAAAAAAACCTCTTCCATATTTTTTACAAGTGCCACCACTTGGGAGAATCGAATCTGTTTCTGAGCCCCTTTTTTCAAGTTTCCATTTTTTCCTATTTTGGTCACGATTTTGCAGGCGTTGTTTCGGCGATATGGAGACGAAATTGGAGAAACAAAAAGAGGTTTTTTTCTAGAACATTCTCATCTACAATAACCTCCTTCAATTTTTACACAAGTTCCACCGTTGAGTAGAAACAGAAGTCTGAGTTGACCCCTTTTCTTCAGCAGTTCGACCCATCTTTCATGGCAGACAATTCAATATTTTCAGGGATTCTATTTCTATTTTTGGTCGAGGTGGTTGAATTTGACCTCCTAAGCCTGGGGAGAGTTTTTTATATATTTTTTAGCAAGTCAAAAGTACAAGGGGATAAGTTGGGAACCATGATTTAATTTGTATCAGAGCTCACAAAGCCTCCATGGATTAATTTTTCAGTAATACAATGTTATGCTGCAGGATTCTTGTGACTAATTTGACTGGTGATGTGCATCCCTCTCTGTAAAAAAAAAAAATTGTTATTACAAATAATTCCTATGTCTGAATTATTCTGAGAAGATTAAGAGCAGAATTGGTTTTAGTGTACCCTTTATCTCTGGCTTGGTATAGTTTTTTATGTTTTCCATTGAAGATTAAACTCAGAATTCTCAGTTGCTCTTTGTTTAAGTGGATTTCTTAAACTGTTCCATCTCTCCCATTTCATTTAAATCAAAATATCCAGTGATTTGTCTACCTTTCCCTGCAAGTTTAGCCTGTTGACAATGGATTTTGATCATTTTGTTGAGGTGAATCCATAGCCCAATGGTTCCTTTTCTCTGCCCATACCCAATTCTTAAAAACAAACTTTCTATCCTCATAAATAGCCTAACATCCCCTCAAACAAAGTTAAATCATACAGAGAGATCCCTCTCTGAGTCTTGGAGGGCTAGATCCTTGACTTGAAGTGGTTTTGTGGTTACCCCTATCAATTTCCTCCTCAACTTGGGAAATTAAAGGATGATAACACTTAGTTGATACCCATTAGTGGATTTTCTTCCCAACATGATGTCTAGAGGTTGGTACTTTTCCCCCATCATGATCGGCAAAATTTAGCATCTTATCTCCAGCATGATGTCCAAAGGCCAGAGACATGGCACCCAAGATTAGACTCCTGACTACTAATAGGAATAGGTTCACCAGATAGGGGGGAAGAAAGAGTATCAACTAACACAGGTAGAGGAAATGAAGGTTCAAGTACTAGATCTAGTAGAAGACTCGACTCAATTAGAGGGGGGTTTACTTCATTTTTTAATGAGCTTAACATGGACAATGAACTATGCTCATGGTTTTCTGTTTCATTTTTTAACAAGCTTGACACAGAAATTAAACTATGCTCATGGTCCTTGACCATGGCTTCCAAGAGGTCTTCATTAGATGGGAGAATAATTCTCTGGAAGGAATACATGTTAAGAAAATCATTTGGATCAACAGGGGGGAAACAGGCTCTAATGTCCCTAGTGAGGGAGTTACCATGTCAACTTTCAGATCTAAATCCAAAGAAGATGAGCATACAACAAGAGGCTCCTTCTCATTAGAAATTGAATTCATGGGAGACAATGCCACATATTTGACCTGTGGCGGGGGAGAAACCACTTGAATGTAAGGAACATTCATGGAATTCGAATGGTCAATAGTCATACAATGATCAAGAGTACAAAATGAACATTGATTGATGGTCACTATGCTCCCATCATGGGGAAAATTCATCACTCAAAAGAGTGTGGACACTACATCTTTTATAGCATAGACATAGTCTCGTCCAAGGAGAAAATTTAAATCCAAGGGGCCTTGGACCACCATGATATCAATACATAATGTTTTTCCTCCTAAGGTGATGGGAAGCTGAGGAAGGATCCCTAAATGTTCACTAGGTCTTCTATTAAAAGACAGTATATTATTAGTGACCAGCATAAGCTCAAGAGGACCTAAATCTTGTTAAGAAGTCGAGAATAAAATACTAAAAGAGGCCCCTTCATCTATGATAATATGATATATGTACTTATCAACAACTTGCACAATTATCTGGAAAGGGATCCTCAAGGGAAGACGAGGTTCTAATAGACTATTCCAATCAAAGGAAATGACCTCAGTACTTGGAGGGTGTTTTGTTGAAACGGGTGGAATGTCCCCTTGTCCAGAACAATCTGAACTGACAAAGAAAACATCAGTGTATTCAATTCACTCTCTAAGGGAATATTGGGGTCAATTGAAGATCAAATCGTATTTACCACTTCATCAACTAGAGGTTGGGTAGGGGAAGACTCTTAGGAAGCAATTGAAGGTTTTTGTTTGGCAACGACGTTGTCTTCCAACAATTGTGAAGCCTCCTCTATACAAGGGAAATGGTAACTATGATTATTTTTGTTTCATAACTTACAAGGAAACTTGACTTTACCTTTTTTACCCCCAAACTTATTATCATTGGTCGATAGACTATCACTAGCATGACTTGCAGAGGTTGGTGACACGGGTTGTTGGGAACCCTAATACCACACTTCTAGAACCTTTGGAATACCAGGGAAATGGTTAAGAAGGTGATCACCATTACAAATCCTGCAAGGGAACATGGCTTTGTGACCTATGTTTTCAGGCTTCTCAACATTATCAACACTCCCATCATGATTAACAGTGGTTGGATGATTGTCCCTTTTCTTATTTTTCTTCTTCTTGTTCTTCCTTTTCTTCTCCTTCTTAGCCACCTGGTTAATAGCATCACAGATTTCACTAGGGAATAATACCCAACAATTAAAGAAGGAAAAGGGTCAACAAGAGGTTTATGTTCCTAAGGTGGAGGGATTTAATTCAAGGCACCATGAGCATTTGGGATCACCGGACTGGAAAATAACCATACCGGTAACCATACAATGAATCTGGGAAGACTCAATGTAGCAATGTAAGGAGGAAGAATATTTCCAAAACAAGGAAAAGGATGAGGATCCTTGTGCAAAGGGATTCCTTGATTGGCATGCTGGGGTGATACTCAACCTGGGGTCTACTAAATCAAAGAGCACACACTACCAAAGTCCCTATAAGATGAGAGAAATCAAAAAACTCTCTTGTAACATAGAGAAAGGAAGTAGGGATCTTCAGGAGATGGGAGATGAGGTCGTCAACAAAGAAATGAGACACGGTTACCCACAACTACTTTGTAATGGACTTCTAGAGGTGAAAGTACCGGATGCAACCAAGTACCCTCCCAAGGAGCCAAAATTGTGTGTTGTAGGTCTGTCTTAGGTACTAACAATACCACCATTGTAGTCACCTGGTAAGGCAACCTAAGAAAAGAAAATAGGGCTACCACTCCACGCTTGGTGGTTCGGCGGAATGGTTGTGGGAGAAGGATTTTGCGGATGGGTGGGGAATGAAAGAAAATTTCTTAGACTCGAAGCAACTCAGATAGTGGTATCACCCCGAGGAATTGCCACTACTAAGATTCCCCTATTGACTCTCATAACCCCATCGAGAGAGTGTTGGGGACCATTCCAAGCACTCTTCTAATCTTCTCCTATTTCTTGAATCCTATGTTAGAGGATCTTTCCCAACAAACACTTCATGTTACTAATGGATTTTCGCTCATTAGTGTTCCTAGATTTTTTTTAGTGGCCTTGAAGACTTTACTCTCCACCCTAGAACCAAGGCCCTACAACCTAGACTTGTGATTGTTTTCTAATAAAGAAAAAGTCTAGTTGATTTTAGATTAGGTACCTTGTTCCTTTTATGGTTGTTGTTACTCAAAAGGGTAAATGGAAGTGGACTATATGGTGCTATCACTCTGACTCCAAGAATACTTCAAAAGAAAAAATGAATAGAATGTGTTGGAACACATATAATCCTGAACTTTTGAGCTTTACATTCTCCATTTCATGAAATTGTAATATTTCCCAAAAGAGGTACCTTAGAAAAAGAACTTTTGAATTTTAAGCCAAATTTGTTTCTAGTTAATTAATAATAAAGTGCGCGTGATATCCACCGTTGATGAAGTTTTTCTGTTTTGATCAAACGATATTGATTTCTCTGGAGTTTTGGAGCCAACTAATGGTTAAAGACGTGAATCACTAAAGGTCTCTCCAGAGCTTCGCGCTTCAGGCATTTCGATAAGTCTTAATGATAAAAGTCTTGAAACCCAAAAGTGTTCGCTCATCACTTTTCCTAAACCTTTGAAGGTCGTGAGTCATGGTACACGTGCATCTTTTGAGTCTTCCTTGATTTGACACGTGGCACCCTTTTTTGACATTTTCGTTTAAAGATTCATACGATTCTAAGTAACACGTGGCACCTCCCTTTTCTCGACACCTCATCTAAAATGAAGTCATCTGCGATACGTCACTACGGGAATTGACCCTTCAGAAATATAACAAAGAACTAATTCATAAATCACCAAAGCACCAAAATGTCAAAGGATTAAAATTTAATTAAGTTTATCATGGTCAAGAGATTATTAATGACTTCTCACTTCAGGGTTCGGACGTCTACCCTTCATCGTATCCTAAAATCTTCGAAGTTCAAATCTCTGAAACACTTAAAGTCGTAAATATGATTAATTAAGACTTAAATTGATTACCAGATAATTAATCACTTTGCAATTTTGGGTTTTGGGTATTTCCTCTCGAACTACATTTAAAACACCCGAAGTCTGAATCTCTGAAACACTTAAAGTTAACACACCTTTTTAAACATGATTAATTAAGGTTTTAATAACGATTATCCAGGGATTAAACTCTGCAGATTCGGGATTCGGGAAATTCTCACTATGTCTCATCTAAAACTCCCTAATGAAAACCGTCGAATATTAATGACATTTATGACCAATTAATAGTAATGATTCAAATATGGATCATAGATCGTCAGGTAAACGTTTCCATTAAATTCAATAAATTTGTCGTCAGTAAAGTTATACTAGAATCAATGTATCAAATTTGAATAAAGGCATTGGGAATTTGAATTCATTTTCACCTTCTGCAATTAGCAATCTTTCATCAGTTTGAAAAATCTCACAGATTTCCTCTGCAACAGGTAACCTCACTCAATTTCTTAGAGATCCTGGCTCTGCGAAAAATGATGACGAAGCCTGATGCGGCTAGTGAATGTTCCAATCCAAACACAGACGTTTTGTCGGACACTACGTCATGAGATATAGACTCTATTAAATCTTGGACAAAGGTGTTCGAGGTTCTAGAACATGAGATTATAAATTTCCCAGAAGATTCAGGAGATGAAGTAGACGATACTCACAAAGCTAAACTCAAATATATAGCCCAGTCAGAGCTACACAAGATAGTTGTGAGGCCAAGACTCATGTTGTATAACGACATGATAAGTTGGGCCTTGGAAAACATTGACGTCCAAACCAGGAGCATCTTCAACCATCAAAACGTTTTCGTTGGTTCTTTCCGACCAGAACACCTCCAAGTAATGTATAAGTTGTCTCCCACTCCCATATTACAATGTTGCATTTATGTTGGAGTTTGAGAAAAAAGAATGCATACAATACGACAAGAGTTATCCCGATATCATCAGGTCCTGGTGGGGGCACCGGGAGAAATTCAGGGCCGACACTCATGGAGTGTATGCCATAGCATCATTGGACATTTACATGATCTATGTAGCCATGATGCTCTGTAGATTGTTCAGTAAGAAGAGTCCCACTCATTTCTCGGTGGAGTGGGTATCTATCATGCATGAGGTGGCCGAGGGCTACAATTTTAATTGGGCCAATATGTTGTCGGATAATTTGGCCAAAGAAATCATTGAATACAAAATGGAAAAATCAAAGGGTTAGCCCGTCCCTTTCTATATGTTTGTGTATGTCATGGACGCAATCTGTTTCATGACCCCTTTCCCATTAATGAATTGGAGATGGACCCTGACCAGTGCAAAGCCTATCCACTTCTACCATTCCAAACTATGGGAGGAAAAGGCCAAATATTTCTTCTATGAAATATGTCACAATGTAGTGGTGCTTGTTCATATAGCCCTATATGTCCAACTGCCTCCTTGAATTTCAAACAGGATTATGGGAAATCTGGGAAAACTAGAAGATTGGTTCATTAAAGAAAACTTCTCTTATATCAGGGTTTTTGGATGCTTAGTTCCTCCCCATACTCTCCCACGTTTTTTACCAAACTGGCTAGTGTGCAGGGAAGTAGCTTACCAGACAGTAATGGGAGGCATCAGCAAGGAGTTGAAGGCAACCCAAAAAAAGGTATGGTCGACTTTTCCTATTCAGGTTGGCATGTTTTCACTATTAGATTTTGGCCACTCCAAAGTAGAGGCTACATCTTTGGATGATGTCAATTTGGTTGACATTGAATTCAAGAGACACGACCCACACAAGATTGTGGAGAACCACTTGGCCCAATTCAACATGAAGAGATATATGCATGAGAAATCCCCACATGACAAAATATTCAGGGGATTTAGGTATTATAATGAGGTACAAGACAAATTCCAAACACTATCCCTGGATCAACAAGCTAGTTTCCTCAGTTTCCAAAGACACTGGCGAAACTGTTTGCCAAAAATATTACAAGGAGAATCGATAGTCGCTCCTCCTGCACAGGAATATATACCTCTAGGTTTTGAACCAGGGTACTCTGGTAAACATAATATTGATTAAACCTCAAAGAGATCTGAAGTTTTCACTCAGAAATTAGAAGCTTCATTATCAATTCCACTAGGCCCTCAGGCATCGACTCAGCTCTAAGACTTCCTGCAAGGGAAGGATGCATCTCCTTCAACACCAGCCACACCTACTGCCAATACAGCATAGAAACAAAATTCTAGAGAAATCGGTTGATCTAGGTGGATATCGGTGGCCACCCACCTTTTCTGACTGGCTCAAAACAATTTTCTGGCAAATTTGGCAATTTACTATTTTTAGTAGTTTTTAACTTCTGGGGCCATTTTGAGGTCCCAAATGAAGATTTTTAGAGATATATGTTCTCAATTATAGTCAAAGGAATAATTGAGCCCCCAAAATTAATCTCCTCGATGATACCTTTCCAACGAGCTATAATACGCCTAAAACAAAGATCGTATGCAAAAGTTACGACCTCGGGAAGTTGATGTACTAACTTACCCAAACGGGGCCCACATGAATTTTGTCACTTCATCTCCTAGGGTTAGGTTTTTGGATGTCTAGGGTTTTTTTCATTCCTGTTTATCGTAAAAATTCCTTTAGAGCCTCATTGTAATCATCTTCTTGCGAATGCGAGTAGCCTTCACATCGCTTCTCAGAGATAAGCTGCCACCATTCTAGCGAGTCTTTCACTTTGTATTTTTACAGTCTCTATACATTTATTTCATTAATATAAATCATGTATTACTGTATATCTATGTTTATGGTTGCATCTCTGATACATTTATGTTACATTATTTAATATCTGCGATATCTCTGTGCATTTCTTTATTATATCTTCGCTCTCATTTCGTGCCGAAAATAAATCCGGATCAGTGGTATCAAAGCCAGGTTGTTCTTGATCATTTTTTCACTACATGTCCCCGACGAGGTCCGAGTATATAAATTTGGGTCTCGAGCTTGTCTCTCTTGAAGAAAATTTCTCTTGCACACCCAAGAAACCCTCAATGGCGGAAGAAAAGAAAAACGATGGAGCAAATGATCCTATTAGTTTGTTGCTTGAGCAAGCTCTCACATGACAGAGGGACTAAATGATGGAGAATTTTTCCCACATACTTCAATGCTTGCCAATAGCAATAGGCGCATATTCATCAAGCAGCCACTTTGGAAGCACCTTGCCTTGCAAGGTACAAGTTAATTTTGATATTCCTATATTTGAAGGACAGATAGATGCAGAAACCCTAGAAAAATGGTTAACTATACTAGAAGGTTATTTCTCTGTTCACAATTTTTTCGACAAAGAAAAGATCACCTTCGCACTCCTTAAATATCTCCCTCATGTCAAAAATTGGTGGGAAACTTACTGGGAACAAAGTTCCACAGAGGAGTCTTGAATATATGGGGCTGAGCCCACTTGGGATTTTTTTGTGGACGTGGTAAAGGAACAATATTACCCAGTTGGCAACTATGAGGACCAATACTTGAGATGGACCAGACTACAGCATTAGAGAGGCCAAGAATTTATGTAGTTCACCAACACCTTCCATACCTTGCGCACCAAGTTGGGTATCAAAGACTCTGAACGACATTTGGTTCTAAAATACCGTGGGGCTCTACACAGATACATCCAAACTGAAATGGATTTTCTGGACATCTCATCACTCAGTGTTGCTTATCGATATGTTGTTAAAATCGAGCATAAATTTAAGCACCAGAACAAATAGGATTTCGGGTCTGCAAATCTGCAACAACCAAAGTATGACAAAGATGGACCTAACTAACAATCTCCTGAAAACCAGTCCAAGCCACAGGAAAAGAAGGGTCATAGGAAGACAAAGAAGGACACTGGAAAATGGTGTGATTTCCACAAAATCCCATGGAACAACACAGATGAATGTCGCTCAAAACTGTCATTGTTGGTCGAGATCAAAGACAAGGAGACGAACCCTGATTCAAAATCTGATTCTGAAAATACTGGTAAAGGACAGATAATTGACGCAAACCCCACTGCTATTGTCTCGGCTACAACAATTCAACCAGAAGAACCAACAGATTCTGAAGAGGGGGAGCGACTTTTTCATTCATATATGTGGGTGAAGGGGACCTCGCTGCATTTTATTGTTGATAGCGGAATCCAGAAGAACCTCATCTCAGCAGAGGTCGTCAAACAGTTGGGATTGTTGACAACACCACACCCGTAGCCATACAACATCGGGTGGCTTCGACAAGGATGAGATCTTCGTGTCAGCCAGCAATGTCGATTGTCATACGGCATCCAACCCTTCAAGGATGAGGTATTATTTGATGTTTCCCCACTAGATGTCTATGATGTTCTCTTGGGCCAACCATATATGTGGAAGCACCATTCTATTTATGAGTCTCGACCCTGCAGTGTCATTGTTTCTCTAGGGGGTCATCTCTACAGAATACCAGAGGTAGTTCCAACTACTGTTCCACCTAAAAAGTGTCGCAAGGTAGTATCTCATACTACAAAATTCAGCCTCTTCACAATTTGTTCAAAAGGGGAACAGAAGGACACTGCAACCACTACAGCTTCGCCCCAAGCACCTTCTATCCAATAGAAGCAGGTCGACAAGGTTGCAACAAAGCACAAAGATTCCTTATGAACACCATCCTCTCATGTAGCCCAACTTGTTGAACAACCTCAGCCTCAATAGTTTTGTGATAGACTTTCACAAACTGAGCAACCCGGCATCTCCAGCAAGGCAAGCAGCTCACCAAGATGCAGATTCAGCAAGCGCTTTTCCCTCTCCCTCGGGAACTCAATGCAATGGATACCATTGCTTCCTAAGGAGAGAGGATTTATCTAGGTGGATATCGGTGGCCACGCACCTTTTCCAACTGGCTCAAAACAGTTTTCTGGCAAATTTGGCAATTTACTATTTTTAGCATTTTTTAACTTCCAGGGCCATTTTGAGGGCCCAAATGAAGGTTTTTCAAGATCGAGGTTCTCAATGATATTCAAAGGCATGATTGAGCCCCCAAAATGAATCTCCTTTACAATACCTTTCCAACAATATATCATACGCCTAAAACAGAGATCGTATGCAAAAGTTACGACCCCGGGAAGTTGATGTACTAACTTACCCAAACAGGGCCCACATGACTTTTGGCGCTTCATATCCTAGGGTTAGGTTTTTGGATGTCTAGGGTTTTTTGCATTCCTATTTATTGTAAAAAGGCCTTCAGAGCCTCATTGTAATCATCTTATTGCGAATGTGAGTATCCATCACATCTCTTCTCAGAGATAAGCTGCCACCATTCTAGCGAGTCTTGCACTCTGTATTTTTACAGTCTCTGTACATTTCTTTCATTAATAGAAATCATTTATTACTGTATATCTGTGTTTATGGTTGCATCTCTGATACATTTCTTCTACATTATTGAATATCTGTGATATCTCTGTGCATTTCTTTATTATATCTCTGCTCTCATTTCGTGCCGAAAATAAATCTGGATCATCGATACTCCTATTACATCATTGACACCTATGCAGTCTAGTTTCAGAAACCCTAGTTACAAAATCATTCTTGTAAGTGATCTTACCTCAATATCATCTGAAGATATGCCTCCTTCATATTTCTTCTTTAAAAAGAAATGAACGGCCATCGTCAAAAGAGAATCACATCATAAGGGCAGGGTAATAACCAAAAGGCAGAGGATGATGTATGATGGAAATGATCACGATGATTCAAAATTCATGAAGGAAGTTGCAGGTTCATTAGGTGCCTTTACCACTACAAATCAATGGTCTGTGGAGAATTTGGAAAAGAAGCTAAAATAGAAAAGAAAATTGGTGAGGCAACTACAAGATCAAATATTGACCTTGCAACAAGATTTTAGGAATAAGACGAGCCAATACTTTCATCAAATTAGAGCTCATGACTGACATCAAATCCAACAGTTGCAGGCTAACCTCGAGGAGCTCCATCGAAATTCGCAGGACAACCAGGGTCTAATTACTCAATGTGATGAATTTATAGGACAATTTCAAGCTATATTGAAGGTGACCGAAGTTGGCTCGATATACATTCTAGCCTTCCAAACCCAAGCGTTGGAAATAAACGAGAAACTGGAAATGGCCCAGCAGGATATTTTCATGAAGGTTGATTCCATACAGAAATTCTATCAGGCAATAGACATTGCTCTAAAGGATGTATGTATCAAGGAAAAAGAAGCTTGCTTAGCACGAGCTAAGTTTCAAGAAGCCATCGTATTGGAAAAGAAAAATAATATCCCTGATTTTCCTCGGCTTTCCCCCTCTGAACAAATAAGAGGTGATCTGGCCCTGAAGGTGTGGGAAACAAATTTGGAAGAGAGTAAGAGATTATCCAGAGAAGTAAAGGACACTTGCCTAAGGACACTTTCCAAGAAGTGTTATCATCATTAGACAAGAGATTGATTGATTTTGAGGAAAGCATTATTGTAGAGGCCTTGGGGAAAATTGATATTGAAATGAACCAGCATAATTCTAGAAAGAGAAAAGAGGAAATTCTGGTAGCCATTCAGGAAATGAGCCAGATTGACCTTCTCAAAATAAATAAATGGCTAGTGAACACAAGTTCATAGTTCCAGGCCTTAGCTCAAGAAGTGATAAGAATCCAAGAAAGGCTACCTCAAGTGGAAAGGAAATTATACATTTTCGAGGTGAATGAAACAATTGAGCCATCAAAGTTGGTGGTGGAACTTTTAGATAGATGCAGCCAATGCATTGAGCATGGGAAAGAAATCACAGTTGTGAGCAAGTAAGAAAATATCATTGCATTATTGAAAACGACTAGAGGGACAGATGGCAACAAAGCTACAACGGCTAAGACATTATGTTGAATTACTAAGAAGACCAGATGACAGAGGTGTCCATCCTAAAGGAATGAGGAAAAGAAGTGTTTCTGCCAGCAGACAAAGAGATGGAAGAGAATGCCAACAAAGCTCATCATTTTCTATGCATTGTTGTCTTATCTCAAATATTTTCTATCTTTATTATAAGAAGTTCAGTCGTTTTGAGTTGTGACATTTTTGTATAAATACATAGATTCATGATCTATTAATGGTTGATTCTTTCCACATGTAATAGAGAAAACTCTCATTTAAGTATTAATACAAGTGCAGATAGAGATTCCAAATTTTGTTCAGTTTGGGTTATGTGTTTCTCCTGTATTTCCATATTTCAACATTTCTCTATGCATTTCCTTGATAGATGTCTGATTTCAATTTAGTATCACAACTATTGTAATCGTATTATATCAGTAATTTGTTAAGTGAGCATTTTTTCCTCTGTATTTACTGTGAGTAAAACAAGACCTGGAAGCTATGTGAATTGTTATACTTTATACTTTGTTCAAGGGTGCGCTATCTATTTTCTTCCACTACAACAAGGTGAGATTCTTCAGCAATTGATGCCTTTCTTTGTTTAAAAATTTTGTAAATTTCCCCCACACCATTCGATATTAAAATTTTGACTCAAGCACAAAATACGGCCTTTGTGTTGCCATATTGTTATTTGCGTTCAAGGATCTTTTCTCTTATAACTAAAGCTAGAAAAATCAATATTTAAAAACATTCTCTTCAAAATTTCTCGATGACTAACATTACTATTTGAGCCTTAAGTTTAATCTCAGGAACCACATCTTTTTGGCACCATTGTCGGGGATGGAGAAACGAAGTTATTTTTCCCTGGGAAAACAACAAGGTAAATTTCTATCTTTGATAGTAAACAAAGATTGAATACACAAGTAAGGATTATTTTTATCTTTCACTTTGCGACTCCGCCACAGATAAAAATGGCATTCGGTCGAAAGAATACCAGAAAGAATCCAGATGATAAGCAAACTACACCAATATCAAATCCTGAAAGGTTGTTGAAACCATAGGGATACCTCAAACTGACTACTGCATCAACAGGTAAAATATATCAACCCAAAGTTACACATTAGAATGCTAAGGTTCTGATTGAAGAACCAACCCCTGAAGAGAATTTTAAACAAGTACCCTCTACAGAGGCATCAACTAGTAAACCTGAGGCTAAGCTTGAGAATCCGGAGGAAATTGCATCCAAGATAAAGATTGAGATTGACTCGACTGATACTCCTACCGGTCAGAACAAAATATCCCTCTCTATACCCATTGTTGTTGATACTCTGTCGATTCCATCCTTTCCTGAAGTAAAGGTTTCAGTTTTTCGAAACTCTGAAGAATATATTTTATACCCTGATTCTTCCCCTATCGGTTCTCCTATATATACATCTTGCAAGTCTGAGGAAACCAGTCCACATTTCCCTTTTTCTCCTCTTCTAGATTTTTCATCTCCTAACGACCTTTTTTCGAAACTTCCTTCGCCACATCCCGAAGAAGTTGAAAGGTCACCACTTCGGTCCCTTGAAGTTTTTGAAAATCCCCTTTTTTCCCAAAGTTTTTCCCCTAGACTTCCAATGGTTGTTGTTGGAGGAGGTGGCGTCAGAGGTGTTGGCATCGGAGGCGGAGGAGCAGGTGGACAAGGTCAATGACAACCTCCACCCCCTAGAATATTTGCCAAGGTAGAGACCAAATATGCTCCTTTGGTCCTCCCTGTCGTCCTTCATGATTTTCTCGAAAATTATATGAAAAGCCTAACGAAATTTATGGGAGAAGGAGATTTAACTGCAACTGAGCATATAGCTTGGTTTTATCAATTCATCGATATCCTTGGCATTGAACATGAAGATTTTTACTCAAGGATTTTAGTACAAACCTTTGAAGGAAAAGTAAGAACCTGGTTTCGAGGACTCCCGGGCGGGTCCTTACAGTCATATGATGATCTAGAAAATGCTTTTTTAAGACAATGGGGAGAAAAGAAAGACCATATCTATTATTTAACTAAATTTGGGGCTTTAAGAAAAAATAATTATGAATTAGTTATTGAATTTACTCAGAGGTTCAATAAATTGTACAACAAGATCCCAGCCAAAGTTAAACCCTCTCAACTTGCGGCAAAGGTAACTTTTGCAGGGGCTTTTGAACTCGACTTTGCCCTCCTCTTAAGAGAAATAAGATATACCACTCTAGCCGGAATGCAAGATGATGCCATAGAAATCGAATCAAATATGATGGAATCTGATAAATTAATAACCAAAGTTGAGACGGGAACTAGAGAACCTAGGTGTTTCAAAGAATAGGCAGGCCCATCTGGATCTGGGAAGTCTGCAGAAGAAAAAGTGGATGAGATGGCTAAAATAATTAAAGACTTATCAAAAAAATATCTAGGATGGAATTAAACCAAGACAAACATGATCCGTTCATTAGAAATCATTTCATAAGAAACCCTAACCCTCAGATGCAACAAATACAGGTAAAAAATGAAGATCAAAAGATCCAAGCCCCTTTTAAAACTGAAAATTTCATACAGTGGGATGACATGCAAAATTATGAGGAGTTAGAAGAAGATCTAAACAACCTTAGCGATGACAAACTGGAGCCTCATTTAACTAGAAAGGATTATGAAAAGTCTCTAGACCTAGAACCCATGTTTAATAATGAGGAAAGTATAAATAATCTGGGAGAATATGCACATCAAGGACTCGTCGACTCAATAATGGATGAACTCCAACAGAAGTACAATTTAAGGCCCAGAGAAACAAATCCTACAAATGTTCCACCGAAAAAGATTTTATCAAGAAATAAAACAAATGAGGTAGTTGTTACCAAACCGCCAACTGAAACACAAGTTGCCCGGACAAGACCAGTTGAAAAAAGAGCGACGCAAACTAAGAGACCAGAAAATACAAAAGCAACAGTTCCAACCAGAGAATTGAAAAAACAACGGGAGGTTTCAGTTTAGAAAACGAACTTAATAAAATTAAAATCCCCATGCCTCTAATTGAGCTTGCAAAAAACCCGATCTATAAAAAGAAAATTGCTAAAATGATAAATTTCTCCGATGTTGAATGTCATGCAGATGTTATTAATTTGTAGGATGAAAGACCTATGATCATGTTTGGTCCACATACTGAAAACACTAAGGATTTTGTCGCTCCATTTTATATTACACTAATTTTTCATGACCATTTACTCCACAACTGCATGTTAGATTATGGAGCTTCCCATAATTTAATGCCTAAATTTATCATGGATAAGTTAGGCCTCGAAATTACTAGACCTTATCAAGACTTTTATTCATTCGATTCTAGGAAAGTTAAGTGTATATGCATGATCAAAGATTTAGTAGTAAATCATGCACAAATTCCTATAAAGAGTATCCTTATGGATGTAGTAGTTGATGATGTCCCTGCTAGGTATGGCATGCTTCTATCTAGGTCTTGGGGTGCCAAATTGGGAGGATCACTTCAACTGGACATGACTTATGCTACAATCCCAATTTTCAATGGACAATTCACGCAACTATACAGAGAAACAAGACTGGTGTATACGATAAGTGACCCTCAAAATCCAAACAATTACCCAGTCTATGTTGTTGATCATGACTTGGAAATTGTATATTATCGATAGATGATGATTTCAAAGAATGTACAGAAGAAGAAAATTAAAAAGTGGAAAAAACAAAGAAAAGTGTAAATAGTAGAGAAGGAGTATGGAAAAAAAAATTGATGGTGCTTCATCCTACGAAGGAGTAGGGGCCGGAGTGTTATTTGTAGCGCTAGGAGATGAGTACGTTATTCCCTTTTCATATATATTACAGTGGGAGATTGATTATACAGACAATGTCTGTGAGTATGAAGCTCTAGTCTTAGGATTAGAGGCTGCCAGAAAGATAAAAATCGAACATCTAATAGTTTATGGTGATGCAGAGCTTATTGTGAAACAAATAAAGCAATAGTATCAAGCCAAGCATCTGAGGCTAAGAACATACAAAAATTGCACCTAGGATTTGATAGAAAAATTCTTCTCATCCTTTAACATTCACTCCATTCCCAGAATGGAAAATCGACAGGTCTATTCTTTAGCCAAAGCTGTGGCGACCTTTGTACCTCCTACTATCCTAAAACTGAAATATCACATCGAAATGAGACACAAGCCTTCGATCCCAAATAATGTTCAGCACTGGCAAGTCTTTGAAGACAATGAACAAATTAAACAGTTCCTTGAAATGGTTGATGAGTTCTTTGAGACTCACATAGATTAGGAAAATCATAACGATCCTATCTGGGTCATGAAGGAAGGTGAAAACCCTAAAAAGTTCAAGGATAAGATTGCAAATCACCATATGCTTGTGTTAAAAAACAATCAAATCCCTAGAGGCCTGATCCCCTTAGAGAGATTGTTTGACCATGATGACATACCACTAAAATCTACCTTACGACCTCATCCCAAAGAGGTTGAAGACTGTAATATAGGAACTGTGGAAAATCCTAAACTGGTCAAGATATCTAAATACCTTCCAGTCCAAATGAATAATAGGTACATCAAGTTGCTTGGATAGTATAAATATGTCTTTACGTGGTCCTATGATGATCTAAAAACTTACAATACCTCTGTAACTGAACATAAGATTCCTTTGAAGAAAGGTATCAAACCTTTCAGGAAGAAGCTTAGACAAATAAATCCTATCCTCTTCCCAGTGATAGAAAGGGAAGTCAAAAATATTCTTGACGCAAATATTATCGTTCCACTCAGGTATTCTGAATGGGTAGAAAATTTGGTACCTGTCAGGAAGAAAAATGGATAAACAAGGCTTTGTGTAGATTTCAGAAATTTAAATCGTTCATCCCTCAAAGACAACTACCCACTACCAAAAATGGATCACGTCCTAGAAATAGTAGTTGGAGCTAACATAATGTCCATGAATGATGGTTTTTAAGGATACAATCAAATTGTTGTCCATGAAGACGAAAAAGAAAAGATTGTGTTTACCACTCCGTGGGGAACTTTCATGTACAATAAAATGTCATTTGGTTTGATGAATGCATGGATAATTTTCAAAGAGCGATGGATATAGATTTCATCGATGAGAGAGACATTTTTTTTTTATTTACTTAAACGATCTAACATTTTTTTCCAAATATGATGCAAAACATCTGGTACACCTCAAACAAACTTTTGAGAAATGCAGAAAATTCGGTTTGTCTCTTAATCTTAAGAAATCACATTTCTCTATGCAATAAGGTAAGCTCTTGGGTCATATAGTGTCAAAGGAAGGAATCAAGGTTGATCCTAAGCGATTCGAGGCTATAGACACAATTAATATTCCTAGGAACAAGAAAGAAATTCAATCTTTTTTAGGAAAGATCAACTTTTTGAGAAGATTCATTCCCAATTTTACTAAAATAATTAAATTGATTACAGATATGTTGAAGAAAGACAGTGAAGTGAAATGGACCGTCGAAGCTAAAGAATCATTCGAGCGATTCAAGAAAGCTATAGGTGAAGCACCAGTGTTAGCCAATCCAGACTATACCAAGGAATTCTTGATTTTCTCTTTCGCTTCTAAACATATTGTCGCAACAGTTCTCCTGCAAAAGAATGAAAACATTTTTAGCAACCGATAGCCTTTTTTAGTAAAAGTCTCAGGGAYGGAGAATTAAAATATGATATACTTGAAAAAMAAGCTTAYGCAATGGTGAAAGCTCTCAAATMTTTCAKAAAATATGTGTTKCATTCCAAAATAATCGCTTACATGCCAACAAGTGTTGTCAAAGACATCTTGGTCCAACCAGACAGTGATGGAAAAAGAGGTCGATGGTTGGATAAAATTCAAGAGTTTGATCTAGAAGTGAAACCGACCAAGCTAGTCAAAGGYCAGGGCCTGGAAAAATTGTTAGCAGAATCAAATTCCAGGGCACTCAGGATAAACCACCTGGAATCACATGAATATATCCCAAATATAGAGGAACTTGACAATCAAACCCCTACAGTCCAGATCGAAGATAAATTTTCTTCCTCTTCTTGGTATCGCAATATTGTTTCATACCTCCTTACCCTTCAATGCCCGAGTGACATGACTCCATCCAAGGCGAGAAATTTGAAGCTACATGCAATCAAATATTTTATTATTGATGGTAAACTATACTGGAAGGATCCTTTAGGTTTATTGTTAAGTTGTTTAATAGAATCCGAAACAGAAGGCATCATAAATGAGTTACATGAAGGAGTGTGTGGAGGAAACCACGCCTGGAGGGCTATGGCCTATAATATTCTAAGAGTTGGGTATTATTGGCCAAAATTATTTACCGATGTAAATGCCAAGGTCAAAGCCTGCAACTCTTGCCAATTGTTCTCTGGTAAGCAAAATCTCCCTGCACTACCTTTAATCTCAGTCAAAACATAAGCTCCCTTTCAACAATGGGGTCTAGATTTCATTGGAGAAATCACTCTGCAATCAAGCACCCAACATAAGTGGATTTTAATGACTATTGATTACTTCACGAAGTGGTTTGAATCCATTCCAACTTGGAATGCTACAGATTCGGTGGTAATAAACTTCTTGGAAGAGAACATCCTATCGAGATTTGGTTGCCCTCGAAAAATAGTCACTGACAACACCCAAGATTTCAAATCTATGGCAATGGTCAATTTCTACCAAAAATACAACACCGTGTTAGGACATTCTACAACCTACTATCCTCAGGGGAATGGGTTAGCCGAATCATCTAACAAGATCCTGATGACTATAATAAAAAAGGTGTTGACAGAAAATAAAAGGGCTTGTCATGTTCACTTGAAATATGCCTTTCTAATAGGCACCAAGAAATCAATAGTTATGTTTCCTTTTCAAATGGTTTATGGTACTGATGTCGTCCTTCCTATCAACCTCTCTCTTCCTATGATGAAGCTCTGGAAAGACGTAAATGAAGATCCAAATGACGTTATAAGAAGAATAAATCAAATAATCGAAGTCCAACAAACTAATAGGGCCGAAGTAGATGACAGACTTCAGAAGTACCAAGATAACATGAAGGCCCTTTTCGATAAAAAGGCTAAATATAGGGAGTTTCTTCCTAGAGATCTCGTTTTAAAGTGGGATGCTAGAAAAAAGAAGATGTGGGAAAACATGGAAAGTTCGACCATCTCTGGTTCGGACCATTTAGGATTGCAGCTGGTGAAGGAAAAAATTCCTTCTTTCTGAAAAATCTTGATGGAAAAACTCTTGACGCCCCTATCAATGGTCGTTACCTAAAACATTTTATGCAATAATCATATTTCACATTCCCATTGTATATACCAGTTTGGTTCTCTGTTTTGATTTGCAATTTTATTTTCTTTTGTAGATTATCCAAATTTTACTTTTCGTTGTAAATAAACCAAACCTTATTTGATATCATAAAAACAAAATAATAAATATATGTACTGCATATCATTTCTATTCTGCAGAATGTTCTAACATTTCCCATTTTGTTCCCGTGAAGAATACTTACTACCAGAGGAGAGATGAGGAGGTATCAGAATCCAACACTAAGTTTTCAAAACATTTTCTTTCTTTCAAAACAGGTGATGAATTAATAATTGGCTTGATTGAAAATATAAATGAAATCTGAGGTATGAACTCCTATACTTATAGTTCAACCTAAAATTCTAAGGAAATCTTATCAGATATAAACGAGGTTTTACCCATGTAAATATTGTCACCAGATCAAGGATCAGAAAAGTATAAGCCTATAGATTAATTCTGAAGCCTTATCCAAATCAAATGTAAATAAAACAAAAATGAAATAAAAAGAAAAATAAATTAAGAATATAAAGGAGGTCTAGAGAGAAGTTGGATAATCAAGAAACGAACTCATGTGGAAATGAAATCCTTCCATGTCAAACACTTTTGAGCCCTCGTTATGTTTTATTTTTCCTATACTCAAGGTTTTATTCACTTCTGAATTTTGAGATCCTTCCCTCGGTCTTCATAGAAAGAAAGATTTTCACCTTGACTCTAAAAACTTAAAAACATACCTTCAAAACGAGATTAGGCGAAAATCTTTATGATTCCTATGATTTTAACTGAAAGAAAGTATGTCTAGGATAATCCTGATAAATTTAGTTCTTCTATCATATTTTAAACTGATTAATTCGCTCAAGGTCAATCCTTGAAAAATAAAAATTCCCATAAAATCTTCCCTATAGGCAAAGGTGTATTGAAGATCGGGAGAAAATTAGTCCAGAGTACAATCAAAAAATTGTTGACAGACCTTCGTTGTTAAATTTTAAGAAGATATCATCCCTTGTATGATACATAAAAATTGATTGCCCCCACTTCAAAATATTAAAATATAAGACAGATGATGAAAGGAAATTCATGATCTGATTGCCCCCATCTAGTCCTAGAAAAATGGTGAAAGGAAATTCGTAATTCAATTGCCCCCATTTTTTCCAAAAAATAGATGATGAAAGGAAATCCATGTAATGATTTCCCTCATATCAACAAAATGTGAATTGAAGTGGTGAAATAAAATTCAATGGGAGATGTAGATAACTTCACCGGGGTACTGAACAGGCTCGCTGGCAGTGAAGCAATATCTATGATATGTGTAAGGATTTCATACACATATATAACGTACTCTAGTATCTGGTTCTCTTTCCGGTAATATTTACATTCTAAACCAACAAGGGATTCCCTAAATAAATCGTTAAATTCACTTAACCTTGATGCGAATGAAATCGACCAAAGTCTAATATTTCAGTTAAAGTTGTTTCGATTATCTTAAGAAGATCCAAACTCAGTTTTAGGAAAGGGAAATTTTAAATAGCCTAACTTGAGATCAATGATTAGGTGTGTTTTGATGGTTTTCTAAGATTTGTTTGAAGTTCATTTTTTCTCTGTATGATTAATCCCTAAAGGAGTTTCCCAGAAATGCAATAATGACTCCATTTACCCAATAAAGGCACTTGGTCTACTGTTCTTCTGCGTCTCATAGGGAGAAGCGATCCCCAGATGGAGCCTATGTTGGAACACATATAATCCTGAACTTTTGAGCTTTACATTCTCCACTTCATGAAATTGTAATCTTTCCCAAAAGCGGTAACTTAGAAAAAGAACTTTTGAATTTTAAATCAAATTTGTTTCTAGTTAATTAATAATAAGGCACACGTGATATCCACCGTTGATGATTTTTTTTCGTTTTGATCAAACGATCCTAATTTCTCCAGAGTTTTGGAGCCGCCTAATGGTTAAAGACGTGAATCACTAAAGTTATCTTCGGAGCTTCACACTTTGGGCATTTCGATAAGTCTTGGCAATAAAAGTCCTGAAACCCGAAAGTGTCCATTCATCACTTCTCCTAAACCTTTGAAGGTCATGAGTCATGGTACACGTGTATCTTTTGAGTCTTCCTCTAGTTGACACGTGGCACCCTTTTCTGACATTTTCGTTTGAATATTCATACGATTCTAAGTAACACATGGCACCTCCCTTTTCTCAACACGTCATCTAAAATGACGTCATCTGCGACACATTACTATGGGAGATGACCCTTTGAAAATATAACAAAGAACTCATTCATAAATCACTGAAGCACCAAAATGTTGAAGTATTAAACTTTAATTAAGTTGATCATGGTCAAGAGATGATTAATCACTTCGCACTTCGAGGTTCGGACATTTACCCTTCATCGTATCCTAAAATATCTGAAGTCCGAATCTCTGAAACACTTAAAGTCATAAATATGATTAATTAAGAATTAAATTGATTACCAGATAATTAATCACTTCGCAATTTTGGGTTTCAGGTATTTCCTCTCGAACTACATTTAAAAAACCCAAAGTCCGAATCTCCGAAACGCTTAAAGTTAACATACATTTTTAAACATGATTAATTAAGGTTTTAATAGCGATTATCTAGGGATTAACCTCTGCAGATTAGGGATTCGGGAAATTATCACTCTGTCTCATCTAAAACTCCCTAACGCGAACCGTCAAATATTGATGACATTTATGACCAATTAATGGTAATGATTCAAATATGGATCGTGGATCTCCAGGTAGACTTTTCCATTAAAGTCAATAAATTTGTCGTCATTAAAGTTATACTAGAATCAATGTATCATATTTGAATAAAGGCACTTGGAATTCAAATTCATTTTCACCTTCTGCAATTAGCAAGCTTTCATCAGTTTGAAAAAGCTCACAGATTTCCTTTATAACAGGTAACCTCACTCAATTTATTATAGATCATGGCTCCGCGAAAAATGATGAAGAAGCCTGATGTGACTGGTGAAGGTTCCAATCCAAACGCAGACGTTCTGTCAGACACTACGTCGCGAGCTATAGACTCTGTTAAATCTTGGACATAGGTGTTCGAGGTTCTGGAACATGAGATTATAAATTGCCTAGAAGATTCTGGTGATGAAGTAGACGATACTGACGAAGCTAAACTCAGATATAAATCCTAGTCAGAGATACACAAGATAGATGTGCGACTGAGACTTATTCCATATAATTACATGATAATTTAAGCCCTATAACACATCGACATCCAAACTAGGAGCATATTCAACCATCAAAAAGTTGCCATTGGTTCTTTCCAACCAGAACACCTGCAAGTAATGTATAATTTGTTTTCCACTCCCAAATATAATTACAATGTTGCATTTATGTTGGAGTTTGAGCAAAAATAATTCATACAATACAACAAGAGTTATCCTAATATCATCAGGTCCTAGTGGGGGCACCCGGAGAAGTTCAGGATTGGTTCTCATGGAGTGTATGACATAGCATCATTGGGCGTTCACATGATCTATGTAGCCATGATTATCTGTATATTGTTCAAGAAGAAGAGTCCCACTCATTACCCGGTGGAGTGGGTATCTATCATGCATGAGGTGGTCGAGGGATACACTTTTAATTGGGCCAATATGTTGTCGGATAATCTGGCCAAAGAAATCACTAAATACAAAATGGCGAAATCAAAGGGGCAGCCCACCCCTTTCTATATGTCTATGTATGTCATGGACGCCATATCTTTCATGACCCCTTTCCCATTAATGAATTGGAGCTAGACCCTGACCTGTGCAGAGCCTATCCACTTCTACCATTCCAAATTGTGGGAGGAAAAGGCCAAATATTTCTTCTATGAAATATGTCACATTGTAGTGGTGCCTGTTCATATAGCCCTATATGGTCAACCCCCTCCTCGAATTTCAAACAGGATTATGGGAAATCTGGGCAAACTAGCAGATTGGTTCATTGAAGAAAACTTCTCTTATATCAGGTTTTTTGGATGCTCAGATCCTCCCCATACTCTCCCACATTTTTTACCAGACCGTCTGGTATGCAGGGAAGTAGCTTACCAGACAGTAATGGGAGGCATCAGCAAGGAGCTGAAGGCAGCCCAGAAAAAGGTATGGTCGACTTTTCCTATTCAGGTTGGCAGGTTTTCACTATTAGATTTCAGCCACTCCAAAGTAGAGACTACAGATTTGGATGATGTCAAATTGGTTGACATCAAATTCAAGAGACACGACCCACACAATATTGTGGAGAACCACTTGGCCCAATTCAACATGAAGAGATATATCCATGAGAACTCCCCACATGAAAAAATATTCAGGGGATTTAGGTCTTATAATGAGGTACAAGACAGATTCCAAAAACTGTCCCCAGATCAATGGGCTAGTTTCCTCAGTTTCCAAAGACACAGGTGAAACAGTTTGCCAAAAATATTACAAGGAGAATCGATAGTCGCTCCTCTTGCACAGGAATCTATGCCTCCAGGTTTTGAACCAGGGTACTCTAGTAAACATAATATTGAATAAACCTCAAAGAGCTCTGTAGTTTTCACTCATAAATTAGAAGCTTCATTATCAATTCCATTAGGCCCTCATGCATCAGCTCTTCTCAAAGCCTTCCTAAAGCAAGGGAAGGATGCATCTCCTTCAACATCGGCCACACCTGCTACCAATACAACATAGCAACAACAGTCTAGAGAAATCCGTACTCCTATTACATCATTGACACCTCTGCAGTCTAGTTTTGGAAACCCTAGTTATGAAATCATTCTTGTAAGTGATCTTACCTCAATCTCATCTGAAGATATGCCTCCTTCAGATTTCTTCTTTAACAAGAAACGAAGGGCCATCGTCAAATGAGAATCACATCAGAAGGCTGGGTTAATAACCAAAAGGCAGAGGATGATGTATGATGGAAATGATTATGATGATTCAGAATTCATGAAGGAAGTTGTAGGTTCATTAGGTGCCTTTACCATTACAAATCAATGGTCTGTGGATAATTTGGTAGAGCAGCTAAAATAAAAAAGAAAATTGGTGGGGCATCTACAAGATCAAATATTGACCTTTGAACAGAATGTAAGGAATAAGATGAGCCAATACTTTCATCAAATCAGATCTCATGACCGGCATCAAATCAAACAGTTGCAGGCTAACCTCAAGGAGCTCCATCAAAATTCACAGGCACCACTACATTGTGACATATGTCAACCCCCTCCTCGAATTTTAGACAAGATTATGGGAAATCTGGGCAAACTAGCAGATTGGTTCATTGAAGAAAACTTCTCTTATATCAGGGTTTTTAGATGCTCAGTTCCTCCCCATGTTCTCCCACATTTTTTACCAGATCGGCTGGTGTGCAGGGAAGTAGCTTACCAGACAGTAATGGGAGGAATCATCAAGGAGCTGAAGGCAGCCTAGAAAAAGGTATGGTCGAATTTTCCTATCCAAGTTGGCATGTTTTCACTATTAGATTTCAGCCACTCTAAAGTAGAGGTTACAACTTTGGACGATGTCAAATTGGTTGACATTGAATTCAAGAGACACGACCCACACAAGATTGTGGAGAACCACTTGGCCCAACTCAACATGAAGAGATATATGCATGAGAACTCCCCACATGATGAAATATTCAAGGGAGTTAGGTCTTATAATGAGGTACAAGATAGATTCCAATCATTGTCCCCAGATCAACAGGATAGTTTCCTCAGTTTCCAAAGACACGAGTGAAACAGTTTTCCAAAAATATTACAAGGAGAATTGATAGTCGCTCCTCCTGCACAGAAATATATACCTTTGGGTTTTGAACCAGGGTACTCTGGTAAACATAATATTGAGGAAACCCGAAAGAGCTCTGAAGTTTTGACTCAGAAATTAGAAGCTTCATTATCAATTACACTAGGCCCTCAGGCATCGGCTCAGCTCAAAGCCTTCCTAAAGAAAGGGCAGGATGCATATCCTTCAACACTGGCCACACCTGTTGCCAATACAGCAGAGCAACAACAGTCTACAGAAATTGTTACTCTTATTACATCATTGACACCTCTGTAGTCTAGTTTCCGAAACCCTATTTCCTAAATCATTCTTGTAAGTGATCTTACCCCAATCTCATCTAAAGAGATGCCTACTTTGGATATATTCTTTAGCAATAAATGGAGGTCCATCTTCAAAAGAGAATCACATTAGAAGGATGGGGTAGTAACCAAAAGGCAGAGGATGTTGTATGATGGAAATGATAGCGATGATTCAGAATTTGCGAAGGAATCTACAGGTTCATTAGGTGCCTTTGCCACTACAAATCAATGGTCTATAGAGAAATTGGCAGAGAAGCTAAAATAGAAAAGCAAATTGCTAGGGTAACTGCAAGATCAAATACTGACCTTGGAACAAAATGTAAGGAATAATATGAGCCAAGACTTTGAGCAAATCAGAGCTCGTGACCGACATAAAATCCAATAGTTGCAGGCTAACCTCGAGGATCTCCATCAAAATTCACAGGCCATCCAGGGTCTAATCACTCAACGTGATGAATTTATAGGACAACTTCAAGCTAGATTGAAGGTGACCAAAGGTGTATCAATAGACATTCTATCCCTCCAAACCCAAGCGTTGGAAATAAATGAGAAACTGGAAATGGCCCAGCAGGATATTTTCATGAAGGTTGATGCCATACAGAAATGCTATCAGGCAGTAGACATTGCTCTAAATGATGTCTATATCAAGGAAAAATAAGCTCACTTAGCACATGCTAAGTTTCAAGAAGCCATCATATTAGCAAAGAATAATAATAACCATGATTTTCCTCGGCTTTCCCCTTCTGAACAAATAAGAGGTGATCTGGCCCTGAAGGTGTGGGAAACGAATTTGGCAAAGAGAAAGAGATTAGCCAGGGAATTAAAGGACACTTGCCAAGAAGCGTTATCATCATTAGACAAGAGATTGATTGATTTTGAGGGAAGCAGTATTGCAGAGGCCTTGGGGAAAATCGATATTGAAATGAACCAGCATAATTCTAGAAAGATCAAAGAGGAAAGTCTGGAAGCCATTCAGGAAATGAGCCAAATTGACCGTCTTAAAATAAATAAATGGCTAGTGAACCCAAGTTCACAGTTCTAGGCCTTAGCTCAAGAAGTGAGAAGAATCCAAGAAAGGCTACCTCAAGTGGAAAGGAAATTATACATTTTCGAGGTGAATGAAACAATTGAGCCATCAAAGTTGGTGGTGGAATTTTTAGATAGATGCAACCAATGCATTGAGCATGGGAAAGAAAGCACAGTTGTGAAAAGGTAAGAAAATGTCATTTCATTACTGAACATGGTTGAAGGGACAGATGGCAACAAAGCTACAATGGCTAAGACATTATGTCGAATTACTACGAAGACTAGACGACAGATGTGTCCAGCCTAAAGGAATGAGGAAAAGAAGTGTTTATGCCAGAAAATGAAGAGATAGAAGAGAATGCCAACAAAGTTCATAATTTTCTATGCATTGTTGTCTTATCTCAAATATTTTCTATCTTTATTATAATAAGTCCAACCATTTTGAGTTGTGACAGTTTTGTATAAACACATAGATTCAAGATCTAATAATGGTTGCTTCTTGTCGTATTCTTCCCTTTCACTAGGGAAGAATACCCAAAAAGTAAAGAAGGAAAAGGGTCAACAAGAGGTTGATGTTCCTAATGTGGAGGGATTTAATTCAAGGCACCATGAGCATTTGGGATCACCGGACTGGAAAATAACCATATCGGTAACCCTACAGTGAATCCAGGAGGACTCAATGTAGTAATGTAAGGAGGACCAATATTTCCAAAACAAGTAAAAGGATGAGGATCCTCATGCAAAGGGATTCCTTGATTGGCATGCTGGGGTGATACTCAACCTTGGGTCTGCTAAATCAAAGAGCACACACTACCAAAGTCCCTATAAGATGAGAGAAATCAAACAACTCTCTTGTAAAGTAGAGAAACGAAGTAGGGATCTTCAGGAGATGGGAGATGAGTTCGTAAACAAAGAAATGAGATACAGTTACCCACAACTACTCTGTAAGGGACTTCTAGAGGTCCAAGTACCGGATGCAACCAAGTACCCTCCCAACAAGCCAAAATTGTGTGTTGTAGGTTTATCTCAGGTACTAACAATAGCACCATTGTAGTCACTTGGGAAGGTAACCTAGGAAAAGAAAATAGGGCTACCACTCCACGCTTGGTGGTTGGGCGGAATGGTTGTGGGAGAGGGATTTTGCGAATGGGTGGGGAACGAAAAAAAAAATCTTAAACCTGAAGAAAATCAGATAGTGTTATCACCTGGAGGACTTGCCACTATTAAGATTCCCCTATTGACTCTCATAACCCCATCGAGAGAGAGTGTTGGGGACCAATCCAAGCACTCTTCTAGATTTCTCCTATTGCTTGAATCATATGTTAGAGGATATTTCCCAACAAACACTTCATGTTACTAATGGATTTCCGTTGATTAGTGTTCCTAGTTTTTTTTTAGTGGCCTTGAAGAATTTACTCTCCACCCTAGAACCAAGGCCCTACAACCTAGACTTGTGATTGTTTTCTAATAAATAAAAAGTCTAGTTGATTTTAGATTAGGTACCTTGTTCCTTTTATGGTTGATGTTACTCAAAAGGGTAAATGGAAGTGGACTATATGGTGCTATCACTCAGACTCCAAGAATACTTCAAAAGAAAAAATGAATAGAATGTGTTGGAACACATATAATCCTGAACTTTTGAGCTTTACATTCTCCACTTCATGAAATTGTAATCTTTCCCAAAAGAGGTAACTTAGAAAAAGAACTTTCAAATTTTAAGTCAAATTTGTTTCTAGTTAATTAATAATAAGGCGCGCGTGATATCCATCGTTGATGAAATTTTTCCGTTTTGATCAAATGATCCTAATTTCTCCAGAGTTTTGGAGCCGCCTAATGGTTAAAGACATGAATATATAAAGGTCTCTTCGGAGCTTCGTGCTTCGGGAATTTTGATAAGTCTTAACGATAAAAGTCTTGAAACCCGAAAGTGTTCGTTCATCACTTTTCCTAAACCTTTGAAGTTCACGAGTCATGGTACACGTGTATCTTTTGAGTCTTCCCTGAGTTGACACATGGCACCCTTTTCTGACATTTTCGTTTAAAGATTCATACGATTCTAAGTAACATGTGGTACCTCCCTTTTCTCGACACGTCATCTAAAATGATGTCATCTGTGACACGTCACTACAGGAGATGACCCTTCAAAAATATAACAAAGAACTAATTCATAAATCACCGAAGCACCAAAATTTCGAAGGATTAAACTTTAATTAAGTTTATCATGGTCAAGAGATGATTAATGACTTCTCACTTTGGGGTTCGGACGTTTACCCTTCATCGTATCCTAAAATATCCAAAGTTCGAATCTCTGAAACACTTAAAGTCATAAATATCATTATTTAAGACTTAAATTGATTACCAAATAATTAATCACTTCACAATTTTGGGTTTCGGGTATTTCCTCTCGAACTACATTTAAAACACCCGAAGTCTGAATCTCTGAAACGCTTAAAGTTAACACACCTTTTGAAACATGATTAATTAATGTTTTAATAGCGATTATCCAGGGATTAACCTCTGCAGATTTGGGATTCATGAAATTCTCACTATGTCTCATCTAAAACTCCCTAATGAAAACCGTCGAATATTAATGACATTTATGACCAATTAACGGTAATGATTCAAATATGGATCGTGGATCGCCAGGTAAAATTTTCCATTAAATTCAATAAGTTTGTCGTCAGTAAAGTTATACTAGAATCAATGTATCATATTTGAATAAAGGCACTTGGAATTCGAATTCATTTTCACCTTCCTCAATTAGCAAGCTTTCATCAGTTTGAAAAATCTCAGAGATTTCCTCTGCAATAGGTAACCTCACTAAATTTATTAGAGATCATGGCTCCGCAAAAAATGATGATGAAGCCTGATGTAGCTGGTGAAGGTTCCAATCCAAACATAGACATTATGTTAGACACTACGTCACGAGCTATAGACTCTGTTAAATATTGGACAAAGGTTTTCGAGGTTCTGTAACATGAGATTATAAATTGCCCAGAAGATTCAGGCGATGAAGTAGACGATACTCACAAAGCTAATCTCAAATATATAGCCCAGAGCTACACAAGATAGTTTCACTGCCGAGACTCATGTCGTATATCGACATGATAAGTTGGGCCCTGGAAAACATCGAATTCCAAACCAAGACCATCTTCAACCATCAAAAAAATTTCGTTGGTTCTTTCCAACCAGAACACCTCCAAGTAATGTATAATTTCTCTCCCACTCCCAAATATAATTACAATGTTGCATTTATGTTGGAGTTTGAGAAAAAATAATGCATACAATACGACAAGAGTTATCCTGATATCATTAGGTCCTGGTGGGGGCACCCGGAGAAATTCAGGGTCTACGCTCATGGAGTGTATGCCACAACATCATTGGATGTTTACATGATCTATGTAGCCATGATGCTCTATAGATTGTTTAGGAGGAAGAGTCCCACTCATTTCCCGATGGAGTGGGTATTTATCAAGCATGAGGTGCTCGAGGGCTACAATTTAAATTGGGCCAAGATGTTGTTGGATAATTTGTCCAAAGAAATCATTGAATACAAAATGGCGAAATCAAAGGGGCAACCTGCCCCTTTCTATATGTTTGTGTATGTCACAGACGCAATCTGTTTTATGTACCCTTTCCCATTAATGAATTGGAGCTGGACCCTGACCTGTGCAGAGCCTATCCACTTCTACCATTCCAAACTGTGGGAGGAATAGGCCAAATATTTCTTCTACGAAATATGTCACAATGTAGTGGTGCCTGTTCATATAGACCTATATGGTCAACCCCCTCCTCGAATTTCAAACAGGATTATGGGAAATCTGGGCAAACTAGCAGATTGGTTCATTGAAGAAAACTTCTCTTATATCAGGTTTTTTGGATGCTCAGCTCCTCCCCATACTCTCCCACATTTTTTACCAGACCGTCTGGTGTGTAGGGAAGTAGCTTACCAGACAGTAATGGGAGGCATCAGCAAGGAGCTGAAGGAAGCCCAGAAAAAGGTATGGTTGACTTTTCCTATTCAAGTTGGCATGTTTTCACTATTAGATTTCGGCCACTCCGAAGTAGAGGCTACAGCTTTGGATGATGTCAAATTGGTTAACATAGAATTCAAGAGACACGACCCACACAATATTGTGGAGAACCACTTGGCCCAATTCAACATGAAGAGATATATGCATGAGAACTCCCCACATGAAAAAATATTTAGGGGATTTAGGTCTTATAATGAGGTACAAGACAAATTCCAAACACTATCCCCAAATCAACGGGCTATTTTCCTCATTTTCCAAAGACACAGGCGAAACAGTTTGCCAAAAATATTACAAGGAGAATCGGTAGTCGCTCCTCCCACATAGGAATCTATACCTCTAGGTTTTGAACCAAGGTACTCTAGTAAACATAATATTGAGTAAACCTCACAGAGCTCCGTAGTTTTCACTCAGAAATTAGAAGCTTCATTATCAAGTCCATTAGGCCCTCACACATCAGCTCATCTCGAAGCCTTCCTAAAGCAAGGGAAGGATGCATCTCCTTCAACACCGGCCACACCTATTGCCAATACAACATAGCAACAACAGTCTAGAGAAATCGATACTCCTATTACATCATTAACACATCTGCAGTCTAGTTTCAGAAACCCTAGTTATGAAATCATTCTTGTAAGTGATCTTACCTCAATGTCATTTGAAGAGATGCCTCCTTCATATTTCTTCTTTAAAAAGAACCGAAGGGCCTTCATCAAAAGAGAATCACATCAGAAGGACAGGGTAATAACCAAAAGGCAGAGGATGATGCATGATGGAAATGATTGTGATGATTCAGAATTCGCGAAGGAAGTTGCAGGTTCATTAGGTGCCTTTACCACTACAAATCAATGGTTTGTGGAGAATTTGGCAAAGCAGCTAAAATAAAAACGAAAATTGGTGGGGCAAATGCAAGATCAAATATTGACCTTTGAACAAAATGTAAGGAACAAGATGAGCCAATACTTTCATCAAATCAGAGCTCATGACCGGCATCAAATCTAATAGTTGCAGGCTAACCTCGAGGAGCTCCATTGAAATTCACAGGTCAACCAGGGTCTAATTACTCAATGTGGTGAATTTATAGGACAATTTCAAGCTAGATTGAAGGTGAACGAAGGTGTCTTGATATACATTCTATGCTTCCAAACCCAAGCGTTGGAAATAAATGAGAAACTGGAAGTGGCCCAGCAGGATCTTTTCATGAAGGTTGATGCCATACATAAATTTTATCAGGCAATATACATTGCTCTAAAGGATGTCTATATCAAGGAAAAATAAGCTCACTTAGCACGAGCTAAGTTTCAAGAAGCCATCGTATTGGAAAAGAAAAATAATATCCCTGATTTTCCTCGGCTTTCCCCTTCTGAACAAATAAGAGGTGATCTGGCCCTGAAGGTGTGGGAAACGAATTTGGTAGAGAGAAAGAGATTAGTCAGGGAAGTAAAGGACGCTTTCCAAGAAGCGTTATCATCATTAGACAAGAGATTGATTGATTTTTTGGGAATCATTATTGCAGAGGCCTTGGGGAAAATCGATATTGAAATGAACCAGCATAATTCTAGAAAGAGAAAAGAGGAAATTTTGGCAGCCATTCAGGAAATGAGCCAGATTGACCTTCTTAAAATAAATAAATGGCTAGTGAACACAAGTTCATAGTTCCAGGCCTTAGCTCAAGAAGTGAGAAGAATCCAAGAAAGGCTACCTCAAGTAGAAAGGAAATTATACATTTTCGAGGTGAATGAAACAATTGAGCCATCAAAGTTGATGGTGGAATGTTTAGATATATTCAACCAATGCATTGAGAATGGGAAAGCAAGCACAGTTGTGAGCAAGTAAGAAAATGTCATTGCATTATTGAAAATGACTGGTGGGACAGATGGCAACAAAGCTAAAATGGCTAAGACATTATGCTAAATTACTAGAAGACCAGACGACATAGATGTCCATCCTAATGGAATGAGGAAAAGAAGCATTTATGCTAGCAGCCGAAGAGATAGAAGAGAATGCCAACAAAGCTCATGATTTTCTATGCATTGTTGTCTTATCTCAAATATTTGCTATCTTTATTATAACAAGTCCAACCGTTTGAGTTGTGACAGTTTTGTATAGATACATAGATTCAATATCTATTAATGGTTGCTTCTTGCCAGATGTAATAGAGAAAACTCTCCTTTGAGTATTAATACAAGTGCAGACAGAGATTCCAAATTTTGTTCAGTTTGGGTTATATGTTTCTCCTATATTTCCATATTTCAACATTTCTCTATGCATTTCCTTGATAGATGTTTGATTGCAATTTAGTATCACAACTACTGTAATCGTATTATATCAGTAATTTGTTAAGTGACCAGTTTTTCCTCTGCATTTACTGTGAGTAAAACAAGACCTGCAAGCTATGTGAATTACTGTACTTTATACTTTGTTCAAGGGTTCGCTATCTATTTTCTTCCACTGCAACAAGGTGAGATTCTTCAACAATTGATGCCTTTCTTTGTTTAATAGTTTTGTAAATTTCCCCCACACCATTCAATATTACAATTGTGACTCAGACACGAAATATAGCCTTTTTGTTGTCATATTGTTATTTCGTTTAAGGATCTTTTCTCTTATAACTAAAGGTATAAAAATAAATCTTTAAAAAAATTCTCTTCAAACTTTCATGATGCCTGACATTACTCTTTGAGCCTTAAGTTTAATCTCAAGAACAACATAATGAAATCTTTAGTTTTGATGAAGCTTATATACAGAAAGGAGAAAGAGGTCTCAAGCAAAGAAACAAACGTAACATTCAATGCAAGAAACATGAACTACTCTTTGAATGAAAAAGGTGTTTGATATATAAGTCAAAAAAAAAAAAATTTAAATGCAATTTACTTCGCTTTAAAATTCAATTCACTTCACTTTAAAATGAAAGCTCAAAAATGATCCACCCACTAACTATAATGCAATCACGTTTTGGTTTTCCAATGCTTTCAAATGAAATGAAAAATTTTAATGCAACTTCTTTTGTTTTATTTCTTTCAAATGAGATGAAGAGAACTAAAGGCAAACACAAAGGATCGCACAACAAAAGAATGCAAACCAAAAAATACAATCAAGTAGGTCGACAAACATCAAAAGAACTCAAATAAAATAAATCTCTCAATACTTGCCACTCAAAACAAGAAACCAATTTTATAATAGGTCATAAAAAAAAAAAATCCCAAAACACGAGTGCAATTTTGGATTTAAAAAAGATATTTGAATGCAAAGTAAAAGCATTAATTTCAGAACTTTGAAACAAATTTTAGAACATTATAGATCAACAGCAAGTGACATTCAAGCCAAAGATGTCAAAGACACATTCTAAGGATCATAGTTAACCCAAGATGGTGATGTACATTCAAACAAAATAAAAAAGAAAAAGAAACTCAAAGAGGATTAAGCCAATGATGACCATTGGATCCTAAGTAATCAAATCCTCGTACAGAAATAAGAGGCTAGGGTGCATTATTTTCCCTTCAATAAATCAATGATCCGAAATCGGATTCAGAAGGCTGTCAGGGCATGAAAAATGCTCAAAAATGAAAGTGCTCGAAATCCGACGAAACCAACACCATTACGTCTGTCTCGTCTTCCTGATTCTGGTGGTATAATTTTTATCTCAAACGGAGTCCGTATGAAGAAGATATCGCATTCTGTCCGTCGAGCCAAACAGGCAAAATTTTGGGATGCTGACTGTACCTGTCCGTACAGTCCGTACAGGGACACGTGGCAGCACCAAAGGATGACACGTGGCAGGTCTGTACGATGACATGGCAGATTCCATACAGGACATGTGGCGGCTCCAGAGCGTGACACATGTCAGGCAATTTTGGCATTTTCGGCGCACACTTGGACCAATCCTAGAGCGACACGTGTCACCACTGGAAGGGTGACACGTGGCACAGATGACGTCAGCATCGTACGGCAATGACGTGGCAGGCTTACGTGTCAGATGACATGGCAAAGTGACGTGGCGGGCACGTGGGCGAATCAGCGTTTGACGCGTGTCGTGTTCTGGTTGGATGGAAAAGTGCCACGTGGCCCAGTCACGGGCTGCCACGTGGCACCCCGGGTTTAGCCAATGAGGGCTAGGTCAAAAATATTTGTGGCCCGGGGGATTCGAACCCCGGACCTCCCCTACCCGCCAAGTTTTTAAACAAAGTCCACCAACCACTATGTCCGCCGGTGTTTCTTGCTATGTATGCGGACAATTATTGTTTTAAGTTTGCATTTGGTGTATGTTGGCGGGGGATGGGGTTGGGGCTTGGCCCCGACCCCGATTCTATGTGTTATATGTGACCGCGCGGGGCATTTGGATGGAGCGCGGGTTATATTATGTATGCGGTTTAAAACTTGGTTTAAAACATAACCGTTA
>ML812408.1:101053-112223 GCA_009831015.1 Picea engelmannii
TATGGAGGGGTGATGATCAGCGAATATCATTATGCACTCCCTTATAGGGGGGCGATGAAGCCTATAAAGTGGTTAAAAAACTAAAACGTTTCCTAGATCTGAGATAGAGTCAGGTGTTTGGCTCATAGAACTTACCAATTATGATATGGGAAGGGAAGAGATCAAAGAAGAAGCATCAAGAAAGAATAAAAAAGATAGAAAATACCAAGGAAATAATAAAGATAACTTTCCCTAGTGGAGTCGCCAATTTTCTATCATGGTAAAGTTACCCCTGCAGACAAGTGAAACCCCCCTTAGATCAAGACCCCTCTTGATCCAAGACAGAAGAAAAGAAAGGATGAACTACTTTCCTCTTAGACCTATTTTAACAATTATAATGAGAAGGAAGAGATGGATTACTTACCTTCTTATGAAGGTTGTCCTCGTTGCTCCATCCTTTGACCTTGATGTCCAAGCTCCTAGGCATGAGAAAATACCTAAAAAAAACAAAGAGAAACCTCCTTCTTCCACACTATATTGTTAAGTGAAAATAGATCTATCTATGATGAATTTAAAAACAATAGACATGCATACACTTGAACACATAGACATGAAAGGAATAGGCCAAGTTATGTATTAATGGAAAACCAACAACATGGAAGCACTTACAATCTCAAGTTTGGCGTTCCAGCAACTCCTCCAAGCTCTCCTATCCAACTCCTTGGATCTCACACAATCATAGGTATGATGCTCTTAATTCTCCCTCCTCTTGAATGTCTCAAGATTATAAGTATGATACTCTGAAATTCTCTCTCCCTTCACTCAAGCATGGAATTCATTATATAGTAGTTTTAGACATAAGAACCATAGAATATTTTTGAGGAGAGGATGTGGTCAAGAGAGGATTTTTCTCAACCAACAAGATTTAACTTTCCTTGAATAGGAGATAGCTCAAACCAATCTGTTAACCAACTGAGAACTCTTGGAAACCACCTCACAAATCAAGGCATGAAGGTTGCAACAACTTCATCGCCGCCCATAATTTTGCATAGGGTGACTATCGCTCACTACGACACTATGAGGGATAGATGACCAAGGTTTCATCACTCCTTGTATATGGGTAGGGGGGCAATGAAACGCATTTAAGGCCAAAATCTCAAGGAAAAATATGACATTTTGACCTCCAAATGATGGATTTCTCTCCTAACATGTCTAGGGACCATGACAAATGTTCTCACATGGTGGTGGAGTTGTGACACTTATGACACTTAGCAAGGTGCGACAAATAGGTAGTGTGACACTTGTGACACTTAGAAAAGTGTGACAAATAGGTAAAGTGTGGCAAATAGGTGTGTAACAAAGGTAAATAAGGATAGGTGATACTTTAGAAGTGGGTTTTTTTGTACTTTCTTTTGTCTAGTACCATCATATGATCTTATTACCCCTAAACTAGCATCCAAGTGGAAATTCCGACCACGAATGCTACCTTGGGGTAATGGATGGGAATTGTGCCACTGTCACCTCAACAAAATTTCTCCTTCACTTTGGGTTGGCTCTCAAAGGCCAAGGGGGCTATCCCTGATATATTAATAACAAAGATTAATTATATATTAATAAATGATTCAATTAATGAGAGAAAATATTTACTTCAATATATGAATCCAAAATATATATATATAGCAAAGTAAAGTTAAGGATTCTGACAAATAAGTGATTTAATGCTTTAAGATAATTCTTCGAGATAAAGGGATTAAACCACAATTATCCACTTAGATGTGTTATGAGTTAGAAACTAGTGGATTAGTGCCAAATATTAATTATAAAGTATGCAATAAAGAGAACTCGGATTTGCAATAGTTTTATTAACATCCCAAGAAAATAACCACTTAAAAGAAGTCACTGGGAAAAAGAAAAAATTCCAAGCTAAATGAAACCATGAGAGATGTAATTGCTTAACACCAATTAACCTTATGTGATGTGATTTCAAGTGCAAGTCAATTGTGTTCTTAGTTGAGGGCAAGTCCAAGATGAAATTTAGGTTTTCCTCGATCTCATAATGTGTTTTATGAGTTATTTTATGCAGAATTCTTGATTTGAGATTAGATAAATATCAACCCACGAGATAGATTATCAACCTTAAAGAAATACATATTGGATTGTGATTTTGGGTTTTAAGATGTACAATGAAATAATAACCCAAATGTCTTTGACTCAATTCCACAATAAGTAAACCAATGTAAAATAACAAGAACTTGAATCACAAGGTAAATTAACCTTAGGGTTTATCAGGATAGCTTAGAGTTTACCAAGAAAATATGTAAGCGTGAGATATGGAAATAATACCAACTTACAGATGAATTTCATTACCAAAAAATAAAATAAGACTGGAAAAAAACCTTTTAGTATATGAAATTAGTTCTAAGTCTAGGGATAGATATTATTTATATGCATTAAACTTAGACTTAGGGTTTATGCAAATTTGTTTTTCTTTAAATATTTTTTATGCAATTTCCAAATTTACACAAACAATGAAAAAACCCCAAAGAATGATAAATGAAATTTAGATGCACAATTATAAGGGGTCTATTTGCCTCTTAGGGTTTTAATATAGAAAATCAATATCAAACCCTAACTTAAGCTAGTCCCACTATAAGGAAATCACCTTGTAGCGGAGGTTTTTGTGAAGGTTTTTTTTTAACAAAAGATGGTGGATTTTTATTTCATTAAAGGTGCAGTCAAAGCACGCAAAGTACAAAAGAGTGTTCCAAATAACAACACAATTACTAGAGTCTTCAAAACAACATTCAACCAGATAGCTAAATCAAAAATCGTGTCTTTCCATGATCTGAATTCACTACAGATTTGCACAAGCTAAACTCTATAGAATATACCAAAAATATAGATTACAAAGCAAAGCATAGTTAATCAGAAGGTGGATTATCAGTTGGAACCTCATCCTCTAGAGCCATATTTTCTAATG
Source organism: Picea engelmannii (assembly GCA_009831015.1). Taxonomy (NCBI): domain Eukaryota; kingdom Viridiplantae; phylum Streptophyta; class Pinopsida; order Pinales; family Pinaceae; genus Picea; species Picea engelmannii. The sequence goes on from ML812408.1 coordinate 104,013, forward strand.
GAGCATTCATAACATGAATAGTAGTTTAACTCATCATAGGTGAGGAAGTTGTCACCAATATTGAGATAGAAACCATCGAAGGAGACTGGAGATGAAGCTCCTCCACTTGAAACTGCAACACTTCCACTTCATCCCGTAATTGTCCCACTGTATCATGATGTTGTATTGAAGTATCCATGATGAAGGGGAATTTTGAATTCAATGTATTAACCAAAATTTGGAGCCTATGATGTTCTACCACCACATCCTCATCTATTCGCCCCTCAAGCCGATCGCATATTGCTCCACATGTCACTGCTTCAACCTTTGTAGAAGTGAGAAACCCTAACCAAAGAGAAATGAAGTAGAGACTACAGAATGTGCTACTTAATAGTATCAATATGCCCCCACAACAAATTATTCATGGGAAATTCCCATCGGGGTCGGGAGGAAACTCAAAAATCCAGACCATAAACCTTTCCCCATAAGCCACAATACTGCAAAAGAAATAGAATCCATCGACTGGAATTCCCATTCCACACCCATCTAATCTATGGCACTCCATCAAATTTGTAATCCATCTCCTAGAAATATTTCCCTCCTTCCAGCCATGTCAGATCCCACCCAAGATTTACTCAATTAACTTCATCGTGCAACGAACACCAGTTGCCATTGAAACCACACGTGAATACTCATGGAAGATAATGGAAGATAATTTATCCTTCACAATTTCATGTACCTCTCAACCCCTTCCAAAATATGAAATGATGAAAATTGACCCAGAAACTAACAGTTCTTGCAAGTGCATATCCATGGACCTCCACCAACATACATTCCACACAAAACAATCCCTACTCCCACGATTCACATACCCTCGAAGTATCCAGACCCTAGACTTCTCTTGGAAAACCCTAGATGCCAAGTATATACAACCCTCACCCACCTTTAAAACCTTCACAGCGATGTGTGTCCATCTACATGAGTCCTCCAAGACCACATTTACCCTATTGGTCCCACCATATAATGGAAAACAAAACATTAGGGAGGGGGAGAAAAATGAACATACCCATTTATCCATAAGTATCTGGGGGGGAAACCTATGTCCTTATTGGCCATTTCATTTTCTTGTGTATTATATGTTGGATTATTGAGAGGGGGGGTGAATCGGTAATCGAGCAATTTAATCCTTTTTAACCATATAATGCAAGTGTTATATCAGTGTAGCATTATCATCCAATAATTGCAGAGTAAATAAACAATGAAAAAATGAGAAATCATACACATACACATTACACCAGTGTTTTTAAGTGGAAACCCAAAGAGGGAGAAAACCACGGAATGCTTTTTCTTATATGTCTTGAAGAATTACATTCATTGGAAGCACCAACTTCCTTTGTTTTCAAGTTGCAACTAGAGGGAGGCTCCAACCCCCTAGTTTCTCAGACTACAACCTGAAGGAAGCTCCAACTCCATAATTCTCTGTCTACAACCAGAAGGAGGCTACAACCCCCTAAGTTCTTCGGCTACAACCGGAAGGTGGATACAAACACTTATCATTTCCCCGTCCAACCGCCTTGAAATATAAATACCAAATGTAGACAACCTGTCACTGTCACTGAATCAACCAATGCCATTGTCAACCTATACCAATAACCTATAACAACTTGTACCAATCAACCTGCACCTAACAACTTGTACCAATAACCTGAACCAACATGTACCATGCATCAACCTTCACTCATCAATATGTACCAACATCATCAACTATACACCTCATGTATGTGTCAACTCATCAACTATACACCTCATGTATGTGCCAACTCATCAACTACTTGTCTCAACCATGTACCCAACATGTACCTCAACCATATACCAAAGGCATACACAAATTTAACCATCAAAAGTTATCTAACATTTCATCACTCTATCCATAAACCAAATACCATAAACCCTTACATCAAACCATGTGCCACAACCTCATTGTTATGTAGCCGCAAGCTAAACCAACAACTTCAGCAACACATCACAACCAAAAGACCAATACCCATATGCCAAATACCAACAACAAAATACTAATTGTATCCCTCAATAAATATGATATATGCAGCAATACTGAACATCTAATACCATCTCAAGAGATAAACCCTAGATCACAAAACATACCTCAAACAAGATGTGCCATATCTCTCATAAATAGACCCCAACCATGTTGTTGTTGCGATTTTTCTGCCGCACTTTTTTCTGCCGCGATTTTTCTGCCGCACTTTTTCTGCTGCGATTTTTTGTTGCACTTTTTCTGTCGGGATTTTTCTGTCACACTTTTTCTGCCGCGATTTTTATATCGCACTTTTTCTACCGCAGTTTTCCTACCGCACTTTTTCTGTCGTACTTTTCTCTATCAATAATACCTGCCCAAATAACCTTTCACAAAATAGATATTCAATGATATTCAATAGGTTCAAGTGTGATTAAATGGGAAAGCCTTGCCTCTTATTTATACTTTCATGTAGCATCCCACTTTCCTTATTTTAGGGAGTTCTCCATTAACTTTATTATTTAAATAATTTATTTTGTAAACACTTTGACTACTTGACCTTTTGGGGCTTCTAGATGACTCATGAGGGTTCTCCAACTTCACATGGACATAACTCTTTAACCGTGAGGAATTATGTGACGTTCCACATACCACCAGAAATGGCATGACATGTACTATCCATATAGAATAGTCTTACCTAAAAATATATCAAAACTCATACCATTATCCATCAAACAAACTTGGGTCCATTACCCAAACCTTTGTGCTATCGGAATTCTCTACCGGACTTTATTCAAGGTTTGACATCAATGAAAACCAACCAAATTAATCAACAATCTCCCCCTTTGGCATTGATGGAAACACTCTGATGCAATATTGAAGTCATGTCATTCAATATTGAATTCATATCACTCATGATCCCCCTATGACCATCGCTCCCCCTGGAACCATGCCTCTGTGTTTTTCATATGATAAATCTATCCCCCTTTGTCATCAATGGAAAAGGTATCTTTCCATCAGGGGCTACTACCCCTAACTGAATTGTCCTTGGGGATACTCCCCCTGACTGAAATCTTCCTGAAATTGATCTCCCAACCTGAACTGCCCTCTCTATGGTGCTTCCTCATGTAAATATAAGACATATAAGATAAGAATTCAAAAGCATTCATTTTGGAGTAGAAATTACTCTGAGTCTCTGGCGAAGATACTCAAAGTCTTCCTATGGAAGCAGTTTTGTAAATATGTTTTCCACTTGTTCTTTTTTGCCCACATATTCAACTCTGGTGTTCTTCTCTACAACTTGTTCCTGTAGAAAGTGATACTTTATTGGAATGTGCTTCATCTTGGAGTGCATCATCGGGTTCTTTGAGATACTGATGGCCCTTGTATTATCACAATAGATTGGAATGGGCTCATCGTACTCAACATGTATATCTGTCAGAGTTTGTTTCATCAATAGAACATGTGTACAACATGTTTCTATTGCAATATACTCTACCTCGGTTGTAGATAAGGATATTGATGATTGTTTCTTGCTTAACCATGATACTAAACACTCACCCAAGTAGAACTTTTCTCCACTGGTGCTTCATCAGTCATCAATGCAACCTGCCCAATCTGCATCTGTGTAGGCAATAAATGATAGATCCTTTCTTTTTGGATACCATAATCCAAAAAAATTTGTTCCTTTGAGATATCTGAAAATCCTCTTCACTGCTAATACATGTGATTCCTTTGGTGTTGTCTGAAATTGTGCCACATGTCCAAATGCTTGCATTACATATGATCTGGATGTTGTCACATATAGTAAGCTTCTAATCATTGACATGTATTTCCTCTGGTCTGTAGACTTTGAATCATCATCTTTTCTCAAATTGCAACTGGTTTTCATAGGAGTGGTAACTGGTTTGCAATCTTCCATTCCGAACCTCTTTATCATTTCTCTAATATACTTAGTTTGAGAAATAAAAATTCCTTGGTTTCTTTGACATATCTAAAGACCCAGAAAGAAGGATAGTTCTCCAAGTAATGACATTTCAAATTCATTATCTATATCCTTTACAAAGTTTTGGCTTTACCTGTAATCGATACTTCCAAAAATAATATCATCAACATAATCTTCAATTAATAAAATACTATCTTGAGTTACCTTGATGTAGAGGTTGTTGTATGCACTTCCTTTTCTAAACCCTACATGTTGTAGATATTTATCCAGTCTAGAGTACCATGCTCTAGGAGCCTTTTTTATACCATACAAGGCCTTCTTCAATTTACACACATAATCTGCGTTCTCTGACAACTAAAATCCTTCAGGATGTTCAATGTAGACTTCTTCTTCAAGTTCCCCGTTCAGAAAAGTTGATTTCACGTCCATCTGATACACTTTAATATTCTTGGAGCATGCATAAGCTAGGAGCAATCAGATTGCTTCCATTCTGGAAACTAGAGCAAATGTCTCTTCAAATTCGATTCCTTCAACCTGTTTGTATCCTTTACATACCAATCTAGCTTTGTTCCTTGTAACATGTCCATATTCATTCAATTTATTTCTGAATACCCACTTTGTGCCAATCACATTCTTATTCTTTGGTCTTGGAACCAATTCCCAAGTGTCATTTTTCTCTATTTGATCAAATTCTTCATCCATGGCCTTATTCCAAAATTCATCCTTGCTGACCTCTTTAAAACTTTTTGGTTCAATAGTAGATGAGACTGCTAGGTGTGTTTGTTCTGGTGAATGGATTCTTCTTCTAGTCTCAACTCCTGCATCTTTGTTTCTGATAATATGATCTGAAGGATGATTCTTCTGTACTCGTTTTCTAGGTGTCTTTGGAGGCACTTGTTGAAATTTCTCTTCTACTTATGTCTGATCCTCTTCATCTTCCCCTTCTACTTCTTCTTCATCTTCTGCTTATTATTCATAAAGTTGTTCCATTGATTCATTTTCTTCTTCCTTTAATTCGCGTCCACTTGTTTCATCAATGGTTACATTGATGTTTTCCACAACTTTGTTCAACCTAAAATTGTAACACTTGTATGCTTTCCTTTTACTTGAGTAACCAACAAGTACTCCTTTGTCCACACGAGAGTCAAACTTTCCCATTCTTCCATCTTCTCTTTTGATGTAGCATTTTCTTCCAAATACTTTGAAGTGCTTCACCTTTGTTGTTCTTCCTTTCCATAGCTTGTAGGGAGTTTTGTCGGTATTGTTTATAAGAATTACTCTGTTTTGAATGTGAACCGTTGTATGCACTGCATGTGTCCAAAAGATATCTATCAATTTGGAATCCATTAACATTGTTCGAGCCATTTCATGTATTGTCATGTTCTTTCTTTCAACAACTCCATTTTGTTGAGGTGTCCTAGCAATGGAGAATTGCCTTTTTATTCCATGCCTGCTACAGCAGTCCATAAATTCCTTTGAAGTGAACTCTCCTCCATTATTAGATCTCAAACATTTTATTTTTGAATCCATTTCATTTTCAACCATTCCCTTGTAGACCTTGAAGTTTTCAAAATCTTTTGACTTATTCCTGAGAAAGAAAACTGCAGTCATTCTTGTATAATCATCAACTAATAACATAAAGTATTTATCACCTTTTAAACCCTTTGTTGTAGTTGGTCCAACTAGATCAGTATGCACAATTTACAGTGGTCTTTTCGTTGAATATTCTTTTGATTTAAATATGGTCTTTGTTTGTTTTCCTTGTTGACAATGCTTGCATAAAGTGTTGGTTGGTTTCGTAATCTGAGGAATTTCTATAACTGCTTCATTTTTGTTGACTTTGACAAGGTTATAAAAGTGTATGTGACCCATTCTTCTGTGTCATAGCCAACTTTCATCTTCTTTTCCTAGACAATAGATTTCATTTCCAATTTCACTTAGTACATATATGTTGCTTGAAGTTCTTGCAGCTATTGCAATCAATTTTCATGAACCTTATTTTCTTATCTCGCACTTTTGTGAATTGAAAGTAACTTTATGACCTTGGTCACACATTTGACTCACACTTAGAATATTATGTTTCATATATTCTACTAGTAGAACATTTTATGCCTTGGTATTCTTGTTTCCAATTATGATTGTACCTTTTCTAATTATTTTAGTTGAATCATCATTTCCGAAGGAGACTGATCCATCTCCTTCCTTTCTTAATGTAAGAAATTTGTCGTTATCACCTGTCATTTGTTTTGAACAACCATTTTAAACATGCCAACCACGTTTCTTCTACTTATCTTGTAGAGCGAGTGTGCATTCTTCATTGCTATACTGATTCTGCTTTCTTATCCATGTTCTCTTATGAGGTTCTTGTTTGTGACTGTTGTTTTTCTGTTGTGGTTCTCTAGGAGGAACAGTCATTCTGAAATATTTGGCCATGTGTCCAAATTTGTTACACTTGTAGCATTCCACTTTAGTGCTCAATGATTCAAACTTGTTGTAACTTCTTCTCTGTGTTTCACTAGGCCTTCTTGGATAACCCTTTTGTGTATGACTTTCAAATTTTTTTATGTTCATGTTGTTAGCTCTGTAATTCATAGCTTTATGTCAAAAATTATTACATGCATAACATAAAACAAAAAATATAGTTTGATACCTAGGAGTTGAAGATCTTCTGAAAGGAGTTGCTCTTCTTAATCCTTTTTCTTCCTGAGGCCTATATGTCAATTGTTCATTCTGAAATCTGAATCTTCTCGATGGAGTGTCCCTATAATATTCCTTGTATATCTTCCTATCCCCTTTGATTGTTTCTGCATAGCTTTTTGGATATGTTTCTTGCTCTATTTTTTGGGAGCTTGATCCCTTTTCTGTCTGATTGTATCCAAGTCTGGACTTGTCATGATGAGGTTTTTTACTGTTGATAATGTCATCCAAAACTTTTGAGATGTTCTGCATATTTTTCTTTTGAAGATCCTTTCTTAATGTGACAATCTTTGCTTCCAAATTTCCAATGATCTTGTCTCTTTCTTCTAGGTATTCTTTGAGTGCTTCTTCAACTCTTTTATCTTCTTCTATTTGAACCTTCAAATTTGTGATCATTTGTTCTAGTTCATGAGTGTCTTTTTTCTTGTCTAGTTCTGCTTGTAGCTTCTTGTTTTTCTTCTTTTCTCTTCTTATAACTTCTATGGCACAAAACAATTCTTCTCGGTAGTCAACTTCTGCCTCTTCATATTCTTCTTCAGCCTCTTCATATTCTTCTTCGGTGTCTTCTTTGTTAGAGTCTTCTCCTTCCATGAATAGAACTCTTTATGACTCATTGTCACTGACTTCATCTTCATCTGATGATGAGATGTATTATTTGGTGCATAAGCTTTTCTTGAAAACTTTCTTTGTGGTTCTTTTTCCTTTATATGTTTGTTTGCTATTTGAGTAATTTTCATCATTCCTCTTCTTTTTCTTATGAGTAAAATTGTTAGAAAAAAGACCAATACCATCACAATTAAAATAAATCAAAGGAAACTTACCTTTATATCTATCATTCGTTCCCTTGTTAAATCTTCTCACAAAATTGGCCATTTCTTCATCATCTTCTGAGATGTCACTGCTGTTGTTATGTTCTTTTTCCTTTTGCTTTCCCTTTTTCTTTGAACTTTTGGATGCATTGAAATATGCTTCTTTTATATCTGGATTTTCCTGTTCAGTTCTCATTTCATATGTTGTGAATATTCCATGTAGTTCGTCCATGCTTATTGAGTCTAGATCTGCTCTTTCTTCTAGTGTTGATATATTAGGATCAAATCTCATAGGGAGAGATCTTAGTACCTTTTGAACAATTACAGATTCTTTAATTTCTTCTCCCAATCCTATGACTGCATTTACTGTTTCATCGACTAATAAGAAGTAAGCTGCAATATCCTCATCTTCCTTCATCTTTAGTTGTTCAAACTGACCTCTGTAAGTTTGAAGCTTTGTTGCTTTGAATTTTGAATCTCCTTTATAAATATTATGAATCTTGTCCCAAATCTCTTTAGCGGATTTACAATGTATAGCTTTGGTGTAAATTGATTCACAAAGACCATTCAGAAGTGCATTTGTGGCTTTGGAATTATTTTTCCTGAGTTTTATTTCTCTTTCATTTGTCGGTGGAACTGCTGGTTCTTTGTATCCATCTACCACTGATTGCCAAATTTCAAATCCATGGATTTGAAATTTGGCAATCAGTGGTAGATGGATACAAAGAACCAGCAGTTCCACCGAC
>ML812408.1:115796-126115 GCA_009831015.1 Picea engelmannii
AGATATGAAAAACAATGAAAACTTATTGGATTTCTCAAGCCAAAATTTGAGAGGGGACAGTGATTGATATTGCTTCAAACGAGGGTTTCCGAATAAGGCATCCAACCAAACTTTATATTCCTTCCATTCCCGGGGATATAGGTGAGATATTTTTGAAATAATGAAAGAGAGACCCTGAGAAGATTCCAAATTGGGGAACCATTTTGAACCAAAGGGGAGCTATAAAGACACCTCCTTCGATATCCATAGAAGTATTTTTTAAGAAAGGATTTTTTCCACCAGTCTCATTCACCTTTAGTCAATCTCCACAAAACTTTAGAGCAAAGGGAAATATTAACTAGGCCCAAATCATGAACTCCCAGATCACCATGATCTTTTTTGAGGATCTTACAAGGAACCAATTCACAAAATGGAAGCGTTTAAAATTCGATTTTCCCCCTTGCTAAAGAATTTTTTGAATTTCCTGAGACAAATCGTTTTTTATATCTACCAGAGCCAGTATTGAGGAGAATTAAAAAATTGGAAGCGCAAAGAAGATAAATTTCACCAACACTAGTCTCCTTGTTATATTTAACCAAAAATCTCCCTAAGACGTGAATTTTTTCTTGATTTTTAGGAGGATAGCTTGTCAGTGTTTAGCAGGGAAAGATTGAAGACATATCAACACCCCCAAATATTCAAATGATTTCCAACTTACTATAAACTGGAATTGAAAAATGTTGGCGATGACCATGAGAGAGTGTGCATTCACATTCCATGCATACAACTAAATTTTATTCTTATTAATCATTCCTCTAGATACCTAAATGAATTGATCCAGGATAATTTTAAATATGGAAGCAATGTTTCTCGAAGCCTCAACCAGGAGCAGTGTATCATCTACAAATTGGAAATGATTAATCCTCTTAAACCATCTTGTGGTCTGAATACTAGGAATGGATCTCGCTATTATTTTTCTTTCCAACCTTCAATTTAAAGCTTCAACCCTCGGAACATATAAAAGAGGAGAAAAAGGACACCCTTGGCAAAGTCCCCTTGAGGCTTTAAAAAAAAAATTGGTTGACCATTAAAAAGAGGGGATATCCACAAGTTCGGGAGCCTATCTATCTAATAAAATCTTGGCTAAATCCAAATTTTCTCACAATTTCCTTAATAAAACTATGTCTAACCCTATCAAAAGTATTTTCCATATCAATTTTTATTAGCATACCTTTTTCCCCCTTTCTTTGTTGGAACGAATGGCCTCCTACACCAGAATAATGTTATCCCATATCTACCTCTTTTCCATACAACCACCTTGATTCAGGAGGATAAGATTACTTAGTGTATGTTTGATCCTATTTGCAATAACTTTCAATATTATTTTATAGGAAACATTACACAAAGAAATAGGCATAAATCTATCAAAAGAGAAAGCGTTCTTTTCTTTAGGGATCATAGCCAAAAATGTTGAATTGGTTGCTTCTCTCATTCTAGTCGATTTGTGCACATACTAGACCATTATTACCAAGTAAAATTTAATGATAGACCAACATCATTTATAAAAATGTACAGTAAACCCATCCGGCCCCAGAGCCTTGTCTAGATCGAACTGATTAAGAGCCTCAAATGTTTCCTCCTCTTTGACTGGATTGAATGGATCCCAATTATCCTCCTTTGAAACTAGTGAAGGGATATGTGAGATAAACTGCCCACACAAATCTGAGTCCATTTCCCCATCTTTTAAATAAAGGGATTAAAAATGGAATGAATCAACCTACTTAATGTCCTCAAAAGAAGAGAGAACCACACCCTCCGAAGAGGTGATTTCCTCCACCATATTTCTCCATTATCTAGTATTGGCCTAATTATAAAAGAAACTTGTATTTTTATCATCGAACTGAAGCCAAAGGCTTATGTATTTCAGCCTCCACATTTCCTCATCCTTATTTAATGATCTCCGGTACTTCTGATACAATATCTACTCTTCTTGTATCAAGGTTGGGGTTACTAAATCTCTCTCTAGGCTATCATGGATATCTACCAATTGTTTTTGAGTATCCACTACTTGTACTTCTAGAGAGTATGATTTATACTTTGCCTAAATACTTAGAGAAGTCTTAGTAGATTTAAGTTTTTTCTCCCAAATATGAACTGGAGAACCCAAAATCCATTAACTCCAAGAGTGAGAGACAAGGAGAAACAAGCCTCGGTCATCCATCCATAAAGGATTGAACTGAAAAGTGATAGGACCCAAATTTTCTTCCTTTGAATAGAAAAAAGAAATGGGGAAGTGATATGAGCTTTCCCAGGGGAGAATATGAGAAATAAACAAACCAAGGTTTAATAGGAAATAACTATGGACCAAAAAATGATCCAACCTAATAGTTATGTGCCTCAGGCATGCTCTTCTATTTTTCCAAATGAAATTGCTCTTACTTGGTTGAATGTATATCAAATCCAAAGAGGAAATAAGGTCTTCCATATTTTCTCTGAATGGGTCTCTTACAATGGATACCCCCTTTTTCTCATTTTGGAGGAGAGTAGTATTAAAGTCTCCTACAACAATACAATTTTGAATAAACCCTAACTTCCCTAGCTCTAGAAAGGAGTCCCAAAATTCATTTTTTTCTTGATAATTACTTGGAATATAGACATTAACCAAATGAATCATGATACCTGAAGGAAGGTGTATGAGTTTGACCATGATCCAATGCTTTGTTTCAAAACTCCTTTCCAACTGGAAAAAAAAAACTAGGGTTCCATAAGGTGCATAAACCCCCAGAGCCCCCCTTAGAACTAATTGTTGCACCCATACTTATTTTCAAGAAATAATTACTCTCATGAAGGATGTCCAAGTACCTCATTTTTCCCCTAGATTATAAGGACTTAATGTTTCTCCACTCTGATGATTTTTTTCATTTTCTCTCTTTTTTCTTTACTCCCCAATCCTTTGCAATTCCAGGAAAACAATTTCATTATTTACCTGAGGGTTTATTTACCCCTATTTTTGAGGGATGAGAACTACCTTGGGCCACCCCTTTGGAGGGATTATAACTTCTCTGGGCTCGTTCTCCCTTCACATATTTCTTAAAGGTTCCATCCAAAGTTGTTTGGATTCCCAGTTCCTTGTCTCGATCAACTTCTTCCCCCCTCCTATTTTTATTTGATTTGTGGCCCATCTTCTTAATCGGTGCAATTTGAAAGGTTTCTCTATCTGATTCATCCCTAGATTTCTCTTGAATCCCTTCTTCAATAATTATTGGGATTCCCGATTTCGGTCTTGTGGCGATTTTGACAGGGGTGGGATCTCCTCTCCTGGGAGAGGAGGTGGAATATCTTTTTGATGGGGGGTTTTTCTGCTCCTATAATATTTTCTTGTGATTCCTCTATTTATACCTCCATATTAGACAAGGCGTCATACCTTTTTTTACTACTTTTGGCTTTGCGTCATCCCCTAGTGATCCAGGTGGATATTGGTGGCCACCCACCTATTCCAATTGGCTCCTTGTGTCCGTTTTTGTTCAGCATGTCTAGGGGTCTATTGCTTTATAATTGTGAGTTATACACTTCTAGGGTTTTTTTAATCCCCACACATTCTCCAAGAGGATACGAGTGGCCTCTCACCTAATCCAACTAGCTTATTTTGTATGTTTTCATGTCAGCACATCTTGTTGTACTTTCAGGTCTGTTTTAGGGCCCTAAACGTTGTTTTTTTTTATCTCCATAGCCAAACTATATACTAAGTTAGAGTCTAACAACAAAATGTGTAGTTCTCTTAAATACCTTTCCAATGGGCTATCACGTGCCTAAAACGGAGGTCGTATGCAAAATTTACGACCCTAGGAAGTTGAGGTACCAAATTACACCAACTTACCCATAGGGACCACATGACTTTTGGCGTTTCACATTCTAGGGTTAGGTTTTGGGATGTCTAGGGTTTTAAAATTCATGAGTAATATGAAAAGGGCCTTTGGAGCCTCATTGTAATCCATTCTTCTCATACGGATGTGTGTAGTAGCCACATCTCTTCTCAGAGATAGCTACCACCATTCGAGCAAGTTTCAATTCTGCAGTTTTACAGTTTCATCCTATTTCATTATTTAAAAAAAAATATTGTTCACAAGATATTTGTGTTATTCTTCCTATATATGTGTTTATTGTATTTAGTCTTTTAATCAATTTGTTTCGCTCATGAATCCAGATTAGTGGTATCAGCATGGTATGCTCTTCATTTATTTTTCTTCGTGCATGTCCCCGATAGGTCTGGTTACAAGAAGTTGGTACTCGAACCAATCGAGCCATTACCAGATCGGTTGCGACGAGCCTGAAAACAACCCATGGGATACGAAAAGAAAGATGATGGAGTAGGAGATCCTATTAAAATGTTTCTCGAGGAAGCCCTAGCGCAACAAAGGAATGAAATGATGGACAACTTCATGTAGATCCTTTGACGGTTCCCCATGGGAGAAGCATCTTCATCAAGCAGCCATGCAACCCCCTTCAAGGTACAGGTAAATTTTGATATTCCATTATTTGAAGGACTGATAGATGCGGATGTTGTAGATAAATGGTTTAATCTGTGTGAAGGATATTTTTCTGTCAATAATTTTTTCGATAGGGAAAATATCACTTTTTCACTTCTCAAGGTCTTTCCCCATGTTAAAGACTGGTGGGATACTTACTCTGATCAAAGGGCCATGGAGGAATATGCAATTTTTGTGGTGGCCCCTACATGGGATTCCTTCCGAGACACCATTAAATAATAGTACTACCATGTTGGAATATACAAGGACCAATACACTAGATGGACCACCCTACGTCAAGAAAGGCGCCAGATAGTACTAGACTTCACCAATATTTTCCATACCCTACACACCAAATTGGGTATCAAATATTCTAATTATCATCTGGTGCTCAAATACCATGGTTGTTTGCATAGATACATTCAAATAGAAATGGAGTTCCTGTACATCGCCTCATTGGGCATGGGTTATAGATACACTGTCAAGATCGAGCAAAAATTTAAGTAGAAACGGTGAGAGTTTAGATCTGCAAACCCCTCATAGCCAAAGCAAGGAAAAGGAAACCCCAACCCACACAGCAAGGGACCAATTCGATATGGCCACCCTCGGGACAATCCGTCCAAGCCAAAACACAAGAAGGGCAATGAGAAGATGAAGAAGGACATGGGCAAATGGTGTGAGTACCATAAAATTCCTTAGCACAACACTGATGAATGTCACTCCAATCAGTCCCTCATGGTCGAGCTGAAGGATTTCGAGTTAGATGCCAACTCTAATTTTGAATCAAATCCTGAAGGAGGGAAGAATATTATCGATGCTAAACCTAGTGCCATGGTCACTACCACCAAAGTCTAGCCAAGAAAACCAGAAGAACCAGAGGAAGGGGAACGCCTCTTTCACTCGCAGATGTGGGTCAAGGGGGATCTGATTCATTTCATTGTCGACAGCGGTAGTCAGAAGAACCTGATTTCAATAGAGGTATTCAAGTGGCTAGACCTTCCAATGACACCACACCCATAGCCCTACACCATCGGTTGGCTTCATCAAGGAAGATATCTTTGTGTCAGCAAACAATGTCTTATGCCCTACGGCATCAAGCCTTTCAAAGATGAGGTACTTTGTGATATTTCTCCCCTTGAAGTTTGTGATGTTCTTTTAGGACAAGCATATTTGTGGAAGCGTCATGTTGTGTATGAGTCTAGACCCTGCAGTGTTATTATTAATTTGGGTAGACAATTGTACAAGATCCTAGAGGTGGCACTACCTACTGTTATTTCTTTAATATCTACTAAGCAATGCAGTAAGGTCATTTCACAGACTGGGAAGTTCATCTTCTTTGTGATTCATGCTCATAGTAAGCAGAAGGTCACTGCCCCATCCGTGGCCTCTACACAATGCCTCTCTTTGCAACAAAATCAAGTGGACGAGATTGTGGAAGAATACAGAGACATCTTTGCCTCACCTAGAAGGGTACTAACACATTGCCAAGTCAAGCATCCCATTGATCTGACCCTCGGTGCACCTCTACCTAATGGTCATGTCTATCGGTGCTTGTTAATGGAGAATGACGAAATCAGGTGTCAGATCCAAGAGCTTCTTCAAAAGGGGCACATTAGAACCATCTCCTCCCCTTGTGAAAGCTCGATTGTACTGGTGCAGAAGAAGGATAGGACTTGGTGACTCTACATTGATTACATATCCTTAAACAAAATCACAGTCAAGAACTGCTACCCCATTCCCAGGATTGATGACCTTCTTGACCAACTTAAGGGGGGAAATTTCTTCATCAATATTGACCTAAAGTATGGCTACCACCAGGTTCCCATCAAACCAACTGATGTCTGGAAGACAACCTTCAAGTCTAAAGAAGGTCTCTATGAATGGCTAGTCATGCCCTTTGGATTAACAAATGCACTAGCCACTTTCATGAGGTTTATGGATGATGTATTGAGACCCTTCACCAACTCCTTTGTGGTAGTATATTTGGATGACATCCCCATCTTTAGCAAAACGTGGGAGGAGCACATGTGGCATATTCAACAGGTTTTGAGCACTATGTGACAGCACAAGCTTTATGCCAACTTGGAAAAATGTTATTTTAGCATGAACAGGGTCCAATAACTGGGCTACATTATTGATGAGCATGGGGTACATGTTGATCCAGATAATATCCAAGTCATCTATGACTGGCCAGCCCTGACCACACTAACCGAGCTTTGGAGATTCTTGGAACTAGCCAATTTCTACCGACGGTTCATGTTGGGATTCTTGCATATTGCATGGGCCCTCAGTCAAGTGACCAAGGGAGGTGATAGGGCCAAGTTCATGTGGGGAAAGGAGAATCAATGAGCATTCGATGATATAAAACATCGTTTTTTTTCAGCTCCAATACTCTCCTTACCCGATATGCAACAACCATTCGATATTGAGATTGATGCATCTAACTATGTTGTGGGCACATTTATCACTCAGCACGGGCATCCTGTAGCATACCATAGTGAGACACTCTCTGGTACTTTCCAGAAATACCCCACCTATGAAAATTAAATGTATTCCATTGTAAAATCTTTCCATCAATGGAAACATTACATTTTAGGGAAAGACACGATCATACACACTGATCACAAGCCTTTGCAATTCATACAGACATAGGGGAAATTACAGAATGATCGCCATCAAAAGTGGTCCACCTACCTACAATAGTTCCATATCAACATCAAGTATAAGATAGGTATCTCCAGTCATGTCGTTGACTGCCTCAGTCAGCTTCATGTGGCTACACTCACCACTGTGCTCCAGTACTGTGGACATGAAGCATTGGAGTGGCCCCAACTTTATCAGCAAGATCCAGACTTTGGCACCACATATCAGCTCTTGGGTACAAGCACCACTGTCACTAATTTTCACATTCAGGATGGACTCTTATGCCACATGGGCCATCTCTGTGTTCCTACAAGTGAGAGTTCAAAGATGATTTGGGAAGCCCACTACAGTCAGGTGGCAGGACATTTTGGCATAGAGAAAAATGTGGTCATTCTTCAAAAACATTTTTATTGGCCAAAATTTCGGTAGGATGTCAACAAGTATATCATATCTTGCATTGCATGTGCCATTGCCAATCCATCCATCAAGAATCAAGGCTTATACACCCCTCTTAATATTCTTGAGAAGCTATGGGAATCCATCTCAATGGATTACATGTCTGGTTTGTCATCCACCAAGCACAGGAATGACAGTGTGTTTTTGGTCGTTGATCAGTTTTCGAATATGGCCATCCTCACATCCTGTAAGAAGAATGTCACAGCAGCAGATATTTCCAAGATCTTATTTGAACGAGTTTGGGTCCACTTTGGGAAACCGATGGCCAAACCGAGGTCGTCAATCGGATGATTGTGAATATCTTGCGCATGTGCAATTATAAGCATCCCCATACATGGGACAAGAGTCTCTCATATGTCCAACACAACTACAATAGGGCTCTCCATAGTTCCACCAACCATGGTCCATTTCAGGTGGTTCTGGGATTGCAACCCTTTGGACCCATTGATGTTGCACTTTCTCTTGCCACCACATAAACAAAATATTCCTCTGATCAGTCTGCGATCGACAAAGCCACCAGATTCATTGAGCGGATTTAGATCATCTACCAACAGGTCCAGGAGATTTTGCAGAAATCCAATGCTAAGTACAAGCAGCACCATGATCAATGCAGGGTCCCACACTAGTTTCAGGTTGACGACAAAGTCTGGTTACATTTGCAGAAGGAGCATCTCACCGGGCCCCATCAAAAGCTTCGCCCACTTTGTTATGAGCCTTACACTATCACCAAGGTTGTGGGCAGAAATGATTTTGAGCTCAACACTCCACCCTTCCTTGGTATGCATCCAGTATTCAATGTGGACCTCCTTCGGCCATATTTTCCACCGTTATTGGACACCTTTGAGATTGTCAAACAGCTGACACCAACAGAGCTCAACCCTGACTGCATGGAACAAGCATCCATCAATCAGATCGTGGACACACAGGTCAAGGGCACTCACCAGCAGCGGATCCAACTTTATC
Source organism: Picea engelmannii (assembly GCA_009831015.1). Classification (NCBI taxonomy): domain Eukaryota; kingdom Viridiplantae; phylum Streptophyta; class Pinopsida; order Pinales; family Pinaceae; genus Picea; species Picea engelmannii. Next base: position 124,364 of record ML812408.1, read on the forward strand.
AAGTTGTCAAGGCAGAGCAACTCCTACACCAAGGAAAGTGACTCACCTGGGGCCAAATCCAGCAGAATTTTCCTCACCTGATGGGGAAACTCAACGCAATGGAGACCATTTATTCCTAAGGGGGAAATATTGATCCAGGTGGATATTGGTGGCCACTCACCTATTCCAACTGACTCCTCATGTCCGTTTTTGTTCAGGACATCTTTTTGTACTACTTTGTAATTGTGATTTCTACACTTCTGGGGTTGTCTAAAGCCCCACACATTCTCCAGGTGGATATGGGTGGCCTCTCGCCTAATCCAACTGGCTTATTTTGTATGTTTTCATGTCAGCACATCTTGTTGTACTTTCAGGGTTGTTTTGGGGCCCTAAACGTTGTTTTTTTGGTTCGCCAGAGTCAGATTGTAGATTGAGTCAAAGTTTAATAGAGGAATGTGTATCTCTCTTAAAGACCTTTCCAACGGGCTATCACATGCCTAAAATGGAGTTCGTATGAAAAATTTACGACCCTAGGAAGTTGTGGTACCAAATTACACCAACTTACCCATAGTGCCCACATGAGTTTTGGCGTTTCACCTTCTAGGGTTAGGTTTTTGGATGTCTAGGGTTTTGGAATTCATGAGTAATATGAAAAGGGCCTCTGGAGCCTCATTGTAATCCATTTTTCTCAGACGGATGTGTGTAGCAGCCACATCTCTTCTCAAAGATAGCTACCACCATTTGAGCAAGTTTCAGTTCTACAGTTTTACAGTTTTAGCCTATTTCATTATTTAATAGAAGATATTGTTCACTATATATTTGTGTTATTCTTCCTATCTCTATGTTTATTGTATTCAATATGTTAATCAGTTTGTTTCGCTCCTAAATTTGGATCACCTAGCAGCAGAAAAAGGGGAGTTAGGGGAACTAGGAATTGTTGAAGGAATAACTTTTGGGACTTTTTTTGGATGTTGCAAGGTTTGCTTCCTTGATGCCTTCTTTCTTTTAGGTTGTTGCAACTATTCTTTTTCCCCTTGTGGAGGCATATTTGGCTTTACCTTTGTGCATTTTTTTGTGAGATTACCATATTCATGACAGGATGTACATCTGAGCGGAAGCTAATCATAATCCAATTGTTGGATATATGACCATTTATATAGATTTAACTGAATAGGTTATGGTAAACCCTTTTCTAGATCCACCTCCACACACATCCGTGCATAGTCCAAAATACTAGCTCATGGTTCAACATGATCGATATATCTACCTAGGGTTTTCCCAATACTCTGAATGGTTTCATCACTCTAGAGTGCAAAGGTGACCGCAATCGGAACCATACCGGAACTACTGTGGGAATATCATTCTTAGGGAAAAAGTACAAAGTCCATTTGTTCAAGTACATAACCCTAGATCCCATGAAATATGGACCACTTTTGAAAATCAGATCTCGATCTGCCTTGCTTTCAAACATCAAAACAAAAAAAAAAACTTCCCAAAAAAAGAGGAGAACATGTGTCCATGGATCAGTGGCTTCTAATTTTTATCCACCCACTGAACCATGGCCCGCGGAGATGGCCATATCCTCGTGAAATGACCTATCAGGTCATTTTCAGAAAGTCATAATTCAAAATTTCTAGAGGTCGAAGGATGGAAAAGGAACGTCGAAACATCATCAATTTTTTAATCAAAGTGAGAAGGTGGAGGTTTAAAATACTTAATGTGTGATGCCATCAGTGGTTGGAATGCAACAATGTCTAGGGGAGTCGGCGGGGG
>ML812409.1:0-13946 GCA_009831015.1 Picea engelmannii
ATGGATCAGCATTGTGTGTAGTAGAGTCTTGGACAATTTCGTTACACATGGACAGAAATGAATTCATGATATATGTGGTAGGTCTAGAAGACAATAATTGACATAAATTAGAGAAAGTACATAACATTGGATGAAAGCATGAGCTCAGAAGGAATTGCAGAAAAGAAGATGGACTCATTGTAAATCATATGACTCATAAGTAAAGTGTATTGATAGAGAGAAACCAGCAGGAAGAGCTATATTGTCAAGAGAAGATTGTTGGTTGATTATGTCATTGATGTCATTTAGTGAAGATGACAAGCCTTGAAGACTTGAAGTCATGTAATGAATGAATCTTAACATGAATGGTTTTCATGTACATCACTAGATTAGAGTAATAGGAAGAACCAATGGAAAAAAAGCATTGGAAGAGAGGAAAGAAAGAATATATAGGAAGCCCCAAATTGATCTACAACTTGAAAAATAAGACAAGGGGATAGAAATCATCATAGGGAGTTACGCTTAATGTCAAAAGGGAAGATAAAGAACAAAAGGAGAAGAGAAAGATCATGAGAGAAATATCAAAAGTATGAAGACAGGGGGAGCAGCCCCAAAGAGATTTACCCTTTTCCTTTGATGTCAAAGGAAGACAGAAACATGAGGAGATAAATATCGAGAACAATGTCACAGGGGGAGTATGAGTGTTTCCATCAATGCTAAAGGGGGAGATTGGTGGAAATTTGGTTGTCATTGATGTCAACCCTAGATGTCATCCCTAGAAGAATTCCAAGAGATAGGTGTATTTGGAGAAGTCTCCAAAGTGGTCCCCTTGTGTCATATCTCTAAGCATGGCCCTCACAGGAATATTCTTTGAAGAAGTATACAAGAAGCCCTGGAAATATGGTTAACTGGTTAAGTGGTTAAGAATCCCCAGAGGTGTGGTCATGGAGCTCGAAGTTGATTGAAGAAATAAGCCATGAAGGATATTGAAAATTCATGTAACACATTCATAGATTTATATTCCTCATCATTTCATTTCCAATGGTAGGTGGTACGCCACATGGTTCCTCACGGTTGAGGAGATTTTCCCTCTTAAAGATGAAGCCCTGAAAGCAAATGAAGAAACCCCAGATTTAACGACGAAAAGTTACAAATCAATCCCTGAAAAATGTTGAAAAAAAAAAGTTACAAGTCAGCCCCATTGCAATGAATATTAAACTAAATATTAAGGATATTGTTGGTAAAGTCGACCCTAATGGAATAATCGTTAAAAATTAAATTGAATTTTATTTGGGTCAAGTCGACCCTAAAAAGAGGGTGTCAGATCTAGTATAAATAAGGGACCTAGGAGTTCACTTGTCACATCAAATCAAGTGATTTTTATCTGAGGTAACCAAGGATATATGAGGCGAATTTCATAGGGAATATGAAGTGAACAAGGGTGAAATTCCAAGGGAGGATGAAGTCTTGTGATGATGTGTTCTAAGGTATGTTATTTAATGATCATCTTACCATTTTTTCTATAATGTTTTTTCTAGAATGATTAATATATTTTTACTTGGAGGTTGTTGAGAAGAAATATCATGATATCTGTGGTAAAAATTGCATCTTCTGGGTTGTTGAATTTTTTGAGATACACTCTGCGAAAGATAGGGTTTTTAACTAATCCTCAAACTAGTCTCAAACAGGTGTTCTGAGAAAAACAATCATAACTTCTTCGTAGAGGATCCAAATTCTATGATACCAATTGAATTGGAAAGGGTATGGTTCGTAGTATGTTTTGTGGTAGTTTTAGAACCATATATCAAATATCCAGGACGTGGCATGCTCTACAATTTCACTCTCCAGAATAGGACAGAATTTAGCAAGGTCTACCATTTTCTCTATAGCTCATTTTCAAGGATGATTTAGGGAGTGAAACTTGTAGAAATTTCAGAGAAGATATTGAAGAATATTGGCTACCATTTTCATACCTTTATTCATTACAACTACAAAGTTATTCTTGTTGAAATTTAGGTTTTGTGACTAATAAAAAACTAGTCCCGCGAGATCGAGATAAAGTTTGATGAAGATGTTATTCTCTTGTTGCTAAAGTTGAGAAAGTTTTGTAGGTATGTGATCACATACACCATTTTGTTACATGACTAAGGTATGATTTCTATGTGTTTTTTTTTTAATTGTTATGGTATATGCTTAAGTTGTATCTTGGATGGTTTGGCACATGCTTAAGGCATTATTTTGGCATATTGCTTAAGGAACATCTTGGATAGTGGGAACATAGTTTGAGATGTACTTTGAGATATATTTACATGTTTGAGGTACATCTTGGTACATGGTTTGTGGATGTTATGCTATGTATCTTGGTACATGCTTGATGGATGTTATGGTACATATATTAGTACATGTTTGATGGATGTTATGGTACATGCTTTAGTACATGGTTGATGGATGTTATGGAACATGTTTGAGGCATATCTTGGAACATGGTTTATGGATATGGAACATTCTTGTTACATGGATGATATGGAACACATGTCTTAGCATATGATTTGATGCACATCTTGGTGTTGGTCTTGGTGTATGATTTATGAGAGTGTATCTAGTATTATTGATGACGTTATTGATGATGATGTATCAGTATGAGTGACAGGGACAATGACAAGTTGGATTATGATAGTGATGGGTTGATTATTAGGGACAATGATTATCAGTGACAGTGTTTGTGATAGGTTGAGTATACACTTATATTTCAGGGAGGAAGGAAGGGGAAAGGAGAGGGGATTGTATCCTCCTTCCAGTTGGAGCTACATAATATAGGGATCTGGAGCTTCATCCATGTTGGATCCTATAAATCAGGGGGTCATAGCTTCCTTCTAGTTGGAGCTGGAGAATACAAGGAGTTGAATCCTCCTTTAGGTTGGATCCTGTAAATCATGGGCTTGGAGCCTCCTTCCAGTTGGAGATGGAGAATTCAGGGAGTTGTAGATTCCTTTAGGTTGGATCCTGTAAAGAGTGGGTTAGAGCCTCCTTCCATTTGGTGCTTCCTATGAATGTACTCTTTGATATATAAGAAATCATTCTGTGGTTTTCTTCCATTTGATTTTCCATGTAAAAAACTGGTGTATTTTGTATCTATGTATGATGTGATGAAATGTTTATGGTTATATTTTTATGATATGTTAAATGCAATCATAAGTGAATGGAATCATTGATAATTTAATGTTGTGATTAAAATTGGTAAAAAGTGCTCAATATCGATTCACCCCCCTCTCAGTATTGGTGAATATTCCAAAACTGATACCATAATGTAACTATCTATGTTATCGATACCACATTATCACGTCCCTAGCCACGCGGGTTTCCCATGTGACACAAGTTCTTTTATTTTCAGTCACACTAGACTCACATTTTTTCTTAGAATTACTACCTTTACAACTTTGATATCTTAAGATGATAATTCCTACCATCAACAAGTATGAAACATCTTGGATATCATATCATTAACTTAAAATGCCCTGCATATGAACACATGTGAATTTATACAACATATATAAACCATGCATAAATATATAAATAGTTACAACAACATATTAAATATATTATACACAGTAAACAACATGTAATTTTGCATAAGAACACTTATATTTTATGTAAATCACCAACTGTGTGCATACTTCAGACGTTCCTGCCAGCCATATACTTTATTGCTCATAAACTTGCAGTATTAAGTCACTCTCAGTATGAGACTAGAACTCCACCAGGGAAGGATTCATATGCCAAACTAAGGTCTATAATCAACAATTAATCTCGATTCAAGGTGCCAACTATTGTAGCTATCCTACAAACTCTCATTTCCCACATGCTTGTCCCACCCTAGGAAGTATGCCCCTTCTCTGCTCAACAATCCTTCAGCTGCCCCACTTCCCTTATGGGGCTTTAACAACATGCCGGATAGAAATTCTTTGAGCCTTGCAATTATTTCCCAATGCACCAACAAGCAGTCTTCAGTAGTTCTCTCACAAGAGAGAGATACCAGACACAGGCCTAACAACCTTCTTCTTCTTTGTACATGGGCATGTCAACCCCCTCTTTATTTCCAAAAATCTTGGTACTATTGTTACCTATTTCTCCTCGTAGCTTTCCCTGTACAATATACGAGAATAAAATAATGATATATCTTCATAAAATACACTAAGTTTCCAAATATATATGCATGTCCCCTACTGGACACTTGTCTTCATGAAGCTTCATGAGCTCCACTTGTATATGTTCCCTCGCTCTTGGAACTTAGATTATATATTAAATAATATTTCCTTGACTTAAGCCCCCTTGGGTTAGCTCTTAGTCTTAGACCCTGTTGGCACAGGGGCAGACCCAGGGTTCAATGCTACAATAGTGCACCAACAAAACCCTAACTATTGGCCCTTTCGGCAACACCTGCAAAGCAAATGAAGTCTCACCGGAGGTAGAGGCAGGGATGGTTGCAAGACTCAAGTGTCTGCAACCTTAGCTGGGACACATATCTATGATTATGATACTTAGTAGAGAACTTAGCACCGTCAGTTCCTCAATATGAAATCAATATATTATTCGCTGATAAAACAGAGCTTTGCAACATTCACACCGATCTAACATATTTAAGCACTTAGCATAGGTAAATAGATTAGTTCTAGCAGATCAAGTACTAAACATATTCATACAGATCAGATCTAAAATTCTCACATATCGTTAGCACTAAGCATCAGAAAATTTATCTAAGCATCTCAAAGCACTTAGCAAATAACATATAAATGCATCAGAACATCACACAGAGAAGAGTAACACAATATTTATGTGGTTCACCCCCACCCTGGGGCTACATCCACCAACTCTTATTCTGTATTATCTTTTCAATAGGTTACATGAACAGAGCCTCTAAACCCTTCTTCGCATAGGACAGAAGATCTGCACAACTCGCTAGATCCTTCTTCCTTGTGTTACAGCACAAAGCCTTCCACCATCCATTACAACCACTTGCACTTAGCTCTGTAAGTCTCTTACAGTAAAGCACTTACAAACTCTACTTGCACTTATCATATTCACATCACATAGATGCCTCCTTTTACATTGCCTAGACATCTATTTATATATTACAAAATAGGCCTAAACATGGGTAAAACCATGGGACGACATCCCATTCCTGTTACATATTCCCACATCCCAAAAAGGACCCAAAAAAGGGTCTGAGATCTTGCAATATCTTCTTCATCTTGCGCTCCTCCTTCGACAGGTTGTCAAAGTCCAAAAATAGGTCAAAATTGACCTGATATCAACAAAACCTGGTTAAGGGGCAACAGGCCCCCAACACTCACTTGTGACTCGTCCCAAGCCACTCTAATGTAGGAAGTTCTTCTTTGACTTGTTGTTGTGCTACGCACTCTTTTTCAGCAAGTTCTTGAATGACTGCATCATTCACAGGTCCTTCCAGGTGTTGTTCTGTCGCAGTGCTAACTTTCTCCAGTTTTGCTCCCTGGCCTTCTACCTCTGTAAACAATTGATAGGCCTTATCTTGTACCGGTTGGAGTTTATGAGTTATCTCCATAACTATGCTCTGGATATTATGGATTTTTTGCGGGGCGGTTCATTTCTCTTGAGATCTCTTCATTCTCTCCACAGTTGACAGAGACTTTAGTTGTGCCTATAGTGTTTATGTGTGTTGTTTCGTTTCCTAGATTTGTGAATCCAGTGCCTGCAACTCTGGGTTCTCGGTAAGTTTCTCATATGTCTGAGCACTACGATCAATGAATTTCTTTCATTTTAAGGTAAGGGTCTTTAGTTTCTTAACTCTGTTGTGGGTAGTGGCTTCTCACTAGTCCCTTACGTCATGTGGAGTCTCAGGCACAGTGCGTAGCTCTAAATCTTCTATGTGTTGTTGCAGTTGTTGGATCAATTCTTCAAGTTGCGCCACTTTCTTCATGACTTGATCCTCTGCCTTTACTTCTACGACAGTCACAGAGCGAAGTGCTATGTTGACTGTTTCCTTCACTTTGAGTTGCTCGGCGAGCAACTATTCCTTAACTTGCTGCAGCTGTGCCTTTTCTTCATCGAACTTTGCTTGGAGAGTGCTCTTTTCTTGTTTGGTAGCTCGGCGTTGTTCTACAAGAACTCCCTGTACTTGTACAAAAGCCTAGGTGACTTTCATTGTTCCCTCTTACGCTCATCGAAGATGAGATTCGAATTTATCATCTATTCGGTGGAGTTGAGTTGGCTCATCTCACACTTATGGTTCTCCCGGCGCAGTGAAGACTACGTGGTTGGATTGTAGGTCTTGTTGTACTCCTCAAAGTTCAGTCATGATTCGATCATACAACTCCTCTTTCTTTGCTTCTTGATTCTCTGCTATCTCCAGTGAAGCATCATTAAGGGCTTCTATGAGAAATTTGAATTCATCATAGGTGAGTATGGTCTGCATCTTCATCATAGTGGCCTTCGATTTCTTCCAGGAAGAAGGTTTCAGAGGCGAACCTTTCCTCTTTTTCAGGAGATCAGCTTCGTCACCCTGTTGTTTCTCGACCTCTGTTCCAATCAACTCTGCATCATCACATCCTTGCTCGGGTGATATGGAAGCGTTCTTCACGGATGCGTTGTCTAAATTATGGACCTCTTCGGTCTTATTTGTCTTTCTCAGCCCGGTTGTATCCTGCGCAGTTTTTGGGCTGTCTATGTCATATATCTCCGCAGGGTCTATTGGAATGAGGAGGTCCGTTGACCAGTCCTTGGTGATATCCTCCAAGTCCTCCTCCATTATCTTGTAGTAGGACTAAAGTTGTTGCTTGTGCTCATCAGCGCGGGCTATGATATAAATGAAATGGGGGCCCGCGCTTTATTTTATCAAAGGTCGAAGCCTATGTAAAGTATTCGGAGTTATGCAAGGTGCGGACTGTATAGCTACCTTCAACTGGTTGTAGTATGCATGAAATACATCATTAGACTGCCATTGTTTATTCATGTTTCTCAAATACCACAATGTGTTGAATTTCAAAGCCAATGGTTCAAAGAGCTCGATGTCCAGGAAGGTCGCACCTTCCGGCATCTCCCAGGAAATGAAAGCGATCATGATCAATAGCTAGTTGAAGTGAAATGTGTACCCTTGATCTTGGGCTTCTCTGCAGTCAAGTTCTAATTGGTTCACCAGGTACTTCACCCAGTTCATTTGTAGGCCCTCCGCACACTTCCCTGCGAGGTCGACTACAAAACCAGTGACTTGGGTGGGTCGGTTCTTTCATACTAACTTTCCTGTGATCAATTGACAGGTGAGGTGCACTGCACCACTCTAGATAGAAGCTACCTTGTAGCCTCACATACCCTTCTCAACATCTTCGCAAGTTTCCTTGATCCTTTGAGCTAGAGAGTGATCCATTATTTTTCCGGGATAGAAATCCTATGGGTCAGGGCCTTGTATACTTAGCCCTGTGATCTGATTGATCAACATCGGATCCACTATGATATGGAGGTTTAACCACAAGTATCCTCCATGGTAACAGGACAACAACATCTTGACACATGCATTCACCTCTTGGTGCCTTCCGAAGTGAGGAATCTTCATGACATTGAGTAGTGTATACTACGTGAGGTTCATAGTCCATGACTGAGGGACGATCTTCGAATTACTCCCTTTTTTTCTGGTCAGGTACTTATGCGAGGCGAGCATGTTGTAGACCTTCATGTCATCGAGATTGAAGTTGCTAAACTTCAACGTTGTTATCTTTTGTTGGTCTGGGAAAATTGCGTGTATCCCTTTTGGTAGGTATGCATTGATCAAGGCGTACTCAAAGTTCAATGCTACAATAACAACGGAACCATTTTTTGGTACAGGGGCATACCCAGGGTTCAATGCTACAATAGCGCACCAACAAAACCTTAACTACCAGCCCTTTCAGCAACACCTGCGAAGTAGATGAAGTCTCACCTGAGGTAGAGGTAGGGGTGGTTGTGGGACTCAAGTGTCTGCAACCTTAGCTAGGACACAGATCTGTGATTATGATACTTAGTAGAACACTTAGCATAGTCAGTTCCTCAATATGCAATCAATATCTACTTCGCTGATAAAATAGAGCTTCGCAGCATTCACACTGATCTAACATATTTAAGCACTTAGCATAGGTAAATAGATCAGTTCCAGTAGATCAAGTACTAAACATATTCATATAGATCAAATCTAACATTCTCACATATCGTTAGCACTAAGCATAAGAATATTTATGTAATCATCTCAAAGAACTTAGCAAATAACATATAAACGCATCAGAACATCACATAGAGCAGAGTAACACAGTATTTACATGGTTCGCCCCCACCCTGGGGCTACGTCCACCAACTCTTCTTCTTTATTAGCTTCTCAATAGGTTACATGCACAGAGCCTCTAAACCCTTCTTCCCATAGGACAGAATATTTGCGCATCTTTCTAGATCCTTCTTCCTTGCATTACAGCACAAAGCCTTCCACTGTCCATTACAACCACTTGAACTTAGCTCTGCAAGTCTCTTACAGTAAAGCACTTACAGACTCTACTTTCACTTAGCATTTTCACATCACATATATGCCTCCTTTTACATTTCTTAGGCATCTATTTATATATTACAAAATATGCCTAAACATGGGTAAACCCATGGGCCGACATCCCATTCCCGTTACATATTCCCACATCCCAAAAAGGACCCAAAAAAGGGGTCGAGATCCCGTGATCTTTGCTTCGTCTTGCGCTCCTCCTTCGGCAAGATGTCGAAGTCCAAAAATATGTCAAACTTGACATGATATCAACAAAACCTAGTCAAGGGCCAACAGACCCATATCCCCCTTTCCTCTAGTTGAGTTCTTAGTCGCCCATACTCTTTTTTCTAATTGGTCTGTAGCAATGATGTTTTTATTATTAATATGAATCATAAAAATTACAAATATCTTGTAGTAATATACACACTCTGGACACAAAACATATGACACCATGGCACTTAGGCCTAAAATGTCCTAGCTCACTAGCCTACGTGTCCAATTACATTGTCCAATTACATATTAGGGTTATACCTAGGGGTCTTACATGAGAGACATTACAAAATTCCAATCTGCCATCTCTCTTCCCATCAATCCACACAACCCAAGGAATGGGATCCCCCTTCTCTACCATGTATTCCCTTTGGACTTTCCACTTCCCACCAAGGCTCCAGTGCACTTAGTTGTCTAGGAATCTCATATTTGGGGACTCCAAAGACTCTCAACTACTCTAGGAGTAATCTTAGTATCCTTCTCAAGGCTCTTGAGCCATTTTCTCAACAGGAATACACACTACAGGATCATAATCCTATTTATAGGCACATATCCCACATTGTTAGCATAAACTCAACCCTCTAATGCTTTTTCTCATACACAACATGGTTGGTTCTCTTCCCAACACCCAACATCCCTCTTTCTACCCAAAATCATCATGTAAAAAATGTCTCTTTCCCCTTGTTGGTTAGATCTCTAACTTCTTACTTCTTCTTGGGTTGACCCAGGTTTGGATCTCAACATTTTTTCAACAAAACCCTCTAAAACTATTGGCCATCCTAGTAAACCAAAAGGAAACGCTTCGCATAGTGTACACAATGCAGTCTCACCCGAGATAGATTTATGGGTGACTGCAATAACTAGGTGTTTCCAGTCTAGGAATGAGTGGGGATCTGGGATTGTGTTATTTCCTCTTCATGCATTAACCTTATTAAATGTTTAATTATTTCTAGGATTCATTCATCTTTAGCCTTATGCATGCATGCTAATACATCTAGTTAATCATTCATTCATAAGTTGATCATTAACAGAAAGTAGATACTCAATAAACATCACACAAAACACAAGTTTTACTTTGGTTCACCCCCTCCTGGGGCTACGTCCACAAAGATCTGGCTTCGCTGCTCTTTTATTCAATCTGCTGCAAAATCTCGTGTTGCGCATATTACATCTCAGCAATACAGTCAAGATCAAGGAAAGAATCCTTCATGAGGTGGATTATATCACACCAAGACCCTCAACATGTGACCTAACCCTCAATAAATCTCCTATTTGACTCTTCTATAGGACTTATTATACTTGATAACCTATATCATTTTCTACTACAACCAACAAAAAAAAACAACAACACCAACCTCATCCACCTCATCAACCTCGACTATAGACCTCCTAGGTCTTTATTTATACTATTTTCCATGCTTATAGTCATTACAATCCTTAACAAAAACCCTAACCCTATCATGGTTAGGCTTTCCTGCCTCCTCGTCACGTGGCTTTTCCTCTTGCATGTTGCTTTCTTGCCACTTGTTGCGCATGCTCCAAAATTAGATCTTCCTTTCCAAAAATAGGTCTTTCCTAAAAATAGGCCCACGCCCAACACCCCTTAAAAATTTATTGTTGGACAACTGAGAGGGGGGGATGAATCAATTGCTATCTTGCTTAAACAATTATGCTTCTTTTAAATTCTTTACAAGGCACTCAATGATAATCACAATAATGCAGGGAAATAAGCAATGGCACATTTAGCATCAGTCACATATATGAGATACACAGAGACGGATATTTCCCGAGGAAACCCATAAAGGGTAAAACCCTCCTCTTCTTTATATGATAAGTATTATTTACATTCTTTACATTATCATACATATGAGCACCAACTCATAATGAGGCCGCAACCTCTATTTTGCAAGCTGCTACTTGCTGAGAGCACCAACTCTCTAGTTTCTCTAGCACCAACTAGAAGGAAGCACCAACTCCCTGGTTTCTCTAGCACCAACTCCCTGTTGTTTCAGAACCAACTGGATGGAAGCACCAACTTCCAATAATACAAGCACCAACTTGTAAAACAGAGAACACTAGTTCTCCCTTGCACCAGCCTGCCACCCTGGTTTCTCTGGCTCCAACCAAATGGAAGCTACAACTTCTTTTGTTCAAGCACCCACTTGAACCTCTGAGGACAACAGTCCTCCCTAGCACCTCCCTACCACCCTAGAATATAAAACTTTGATATTATGAATTATTACAGTGATATAAAGTTCTTCAATGGCTTACCTCGCTCATCACTATTCTGCTACACTACGTTGCTCTGTCTGCATCAGTGTCTTCTGCACACTCCTTGCGCTTTATGTTCTTTTTCCTTTTATGCTCTCTACGCCATGTCTCTTCAATGCACCATTCCCCTTCTATGCATTTTTGTTGCTGATCTCTGCTCCTTCTTCACACCTCAATCCCTCATAACAACAGCAACCCTCATATCTTCCTTGTTCTTCTTACTTATAGTATCTGTCCTCCTTATGCATGCTCTATATGCAATGGTTCTGCATCCTCTACATGTCGAGTGCTCTACCTCTTCATCATCGCAACTCTTCAGCTTCTCTGTTTGTTAATCCCATCTGTCCATCATCACTGGGTGTCATGATCGAATTGCTTCACATCACAGGTAGTTGAGATTCTTCATCTTCTGTTGCAGTCGACCTCAACCTCTCTGTTACAGTTAATAGCTCCAATGCTCTTCTAGCTGTCAATAGCCTCCACAAACAGTCTTTTCTTCTACTGGAAGATTCCTTGTGACCCTTCAGTTCCTCTGGAAATCACACAAAAGTCTCTTCAAGTCCTCTAGCAGAAACCATTAGTGGTTTCTAGCAGTTACACTGAGAAGTGCTACAGTAGCCCTCCGATCTTCTTTAGTTTCATCTGCACCGTTGGATTAACTTCTCAAATCTTGCGTTCATTTCGGCATTCCGCTCTTCGGCATTTTGGGATCACCGTGGTGGAGGATTTTAGTACTCTCCATTTCCCGACCCCCGAAACTCCAAAAAGGAGCTTGTCTTCACTAACTCCTTCCCCCATCTTCCACCGATGTGACCAATGGTTGTGACCTCAGCCTTAGTTGAAACTACATTACACAATTTCTCATTTCGGTTTTTTGACATTTTAGCACTCTTGGTGGTGAAGTGTTTCGACACTTCAACTTCCGATATCCGGAACTCCGAAATGGAGTCATATCAACGGTCCGGTACTCTAGCGTTTTTCATTTCAACGAATTGGCATTTCGATATTCCTGTGGTGAAAGACCTTGACATCTCCATGTCATGGTGCCCGAAACTCCGAAATGGAGCTTGTTTGTGACATTTCGCGACTTCGGGTTTCGCAATTTCGGGACTCCTCTGATGAAGAATCTTTACTCTTGACTCCTCCTACTCCCAGCATCCGAAACTCCGGTAAGGAGTCTTTATCATTTCTCGACTTCGGGTTTCGTGACTTCAGGACTCCCTATGATGAGAGTCTTTGTCATTTCCATCTCCCGGTATCTGAAATCCTGGTATCCAGTACTCCAACCGATGCGCATGTTTCAGGTTTTCGCATTTCATCACTTCGGGACTCCTGATGATGTGAGTCTCTGACATCTCCATCTCCTAGTAACTGAAATCCCAGTATCCAACACTCCAAGCGATGCGTCTGTTTCAGGTTTTCACATTTCGGCACTTCGGGACTCCTATTGATGAGAGTCTCTGACATCTCCATCTCCCGGTAACCGAAATCCCGGTATCCAACACTCCAAGCGATGCGCCTGTTTCAGGTTTTTGCATTTCGACACTTCGGGACTCCTATTGATGAGAATCTCTGACATCTCCATCTCCCGATAACCGAAACTTCGAGCGATGTGCCTGTTTCGCGATTTCATGGTTTCATATTTCGTGACGTCGGGACTCCTGTGTTGGAGAGTCTCGACTCTTAACTTATCCATATCCCAGTAACCGAAACTCCAAAATGGAGTCTTTGTTGAGGTGCATGTTTTGTATTTTTCAGGGTTTCGCATGTCACCTTGCCCGTTAAAGAGCGTGCAGGTTCTCCTGGATCCAACGTTGGTCGGACCTCTAGCTCAGATCTAACATTCATCGGGAAATCTCAATGAGATCCATCACTACATACTCTGATTTTGATGAGCTTGCTCTGCATCGTCTTCCCAAAATACTTCTGGAGCCTGCCTAGCACATCCTTCCTGTACTCAAGCCATCATCGTTGTTGTACTTTCCATCAATGACAAGAATACACTGTCTGTAAAACATGCCAACAATATCCCCCTTTGGCATTAATGGCAACCCTGAGCGTCTTCGCTAATCCATTTGTTCCTCCAACTGTAGCATCCAGCCCGGACCACTCCTTTTCTCCCCCTTTGACATCAATGTCAAAGAAAACATGCTCTCCCTGAGCTGTTGCAACAATTTTTAGGAGGCATTAGATATTCAAACAATAGAAAACTTCCCCTAACAAGATGGACTCTCTTAGGTGTGAGATGGAATGACACCCAGCTTCTGTCGGAGATATTCAAAAGGTGTCTTAGCTAGGGGTTTAGTAAAGATGTCTGCAATTTGTTTTGTGGTTGGAATGTACTGGACCTGAACAACCTGATTAGTGACCTGCTCTCTCAGAAAATGGTATTTTATGGGAATATTCTTGGTCTTGGAGTGGAATACAGGATTCTTAGACACACTAATGGCACTAGTGTTATCACAATGAATTGGGATCGGTGCAGCATATTTTACCTCCAAGTCTACAAGTGTCTGAATCATCCATAATACCTGAGTGTAACATGTAGCAGCAGCAATATACTCTGCCTCTATGGTTGATAAAGAAATGGAACCTTGATTTTTACTAAGCCATGCTACTAATGAGTCACCCAGGAAGAATGCTCCTCCATTGGTGTTTTTTCTCTCATCAACACAGTTTGCCCAATCTGCATCTGAATAAGCAGTTAACTGAAAATTCTGATTTCTGGGATACCACAGACCATAAGTCATTGTTTCTTTTAAATACCTGAATATTCTTTTTACAGCTTGCAAATGACTCTGTTTAGGTGCAGACTGAAATCTTCCTACCATTCCTACAGCATGCATTATGTCTGGGCGAGATTCTATGATGTACAATAGGCTTCCTATAATTGATC
>ML812409.1:14046-36528 GCA_009831015.1 Picea engelmannii
TGCACAACACCATACATATTAAAATGCTAGGCTCTCCAATCTTTAATCATAATATAGGTTCTCCAGCCTTATATCACATAGGAACTTCAACCCAAAAACATATATACATAGACACTCTTCCCCAAAACATGTACACATAGGCACTCTAGCCCAGAACCATACATGATTATTTCATAACTCAGTAACTCTTGTAGCAGTTACAACCGGAGATCTCTTGTTCATCTCACTTTGTACCACTTCCATATGGGCTCTAGCTGCAACATCCTTCATAATTTGTTGAGTCCCACAAAAATTCCAACCAATAAGCTTTCATTCCCCTCAACCTGCACAACCCAAGGAAGTGTACCCCCATCTCTGCACCGCAATCCCTCGTGTTGTACCACTTCCCTCCAAGGCTCCAACACAAGGTAAAATAGGAATTTTTAGAGATGTGGCTCCAGGAACTCCAACTATGATAATGGAATTTCTAAACCTTCAAATAGTTGCATAGATTCCTCCTGCATTACATATTTTATCTCCCACTTTGCTTCTTCTAAGATATAAACAAGTCCACTGGATTTTACCTATTACATTCCTTTGTCCTTGAGTTGGTCTATACAACCACCATGAAAACATACAAATTATGTACATTATCATATAAGATTTATCTTTTTCATAGGATTCCTAAAGTCCATAATGAAATTTTCATTCAATTGTAAGTTTGTAATCATAAGCAATGTTTATCTGTATGGCTATCCTATGCTTCACAAAGCTATCATAGGAAAGAATTCATCTCATTGTTCTTTCCTAACACACCCTCATGATTCTAGCCACCATGCCATATGCATTATTAAGTCGTATCTTCCTTTCTATACTCACCCTCTAGGCTCAGGCATCCCCTTCTCTACTACACAATCCCTCAAGCAATCCATCATTTGCCAAGGTGTTCTCATGCAAGGAGAGTGCCAACTTACTACTAGAATTGCACTATTAGTCTATAACCCGTGACAATAATAGGGTTCTAGTGTCCTAACATTATCCTTCTTCTTGAGCCATTCATCTTCAAAATCCATTATCTAATCTGTATCACACACATACAATCATCATGAGATATCATCATAGCAATCTCAAATATTAATTCAAATCTATTTCATATAGGAAAATTGAATTTCCCAAGCATGAGACTCTCCCTCATAATGTTTGTCTCTTGTAGTAGTAGAAATCGGTCTTCTTTATGGGATTACACCATTTCCATATCTAAGACCACTCTTCCTACAATTTTCTCAACTTTCATTCAGCCAAACAAATTGCCATCATTAATTCACCTTATCCTTTCATTGCACATTTACAATAGCCCACAAAGTGATCTCAAAATTGTGATTACTAAAAATTCAATCAATTTTTTTTGTTAATCTTATTAGATGGAATGAAACTATCATTCCTCACCTATGCGTTATTAGTAACCAAAATTTTCACAATGCAATAAAACATTACCAATAAATAAACAGAGGTGCCAATATCCATCGTCATATCTACACAATGCATCATTGCATTAACTCTAGAATACCACATATCTATGTCATGTATTTCACCATGGTAAGTTGGAAGGTCTAGCCAATATATTAATGCATCATCCAAACTCTTCCTAATTTACTTGTTTTATCATTTGGATACCTTCCTCTTTGACCCATACACAACACTAGGAATATAATCCCTTAGTGCTACTTAGTGTCAGAAAAGAGGTTGCAATCCAAACATCGATTATACAGGAGAATATTGTTGAGCACTTGTACAATGCTATATCACTTCCATATAGAACCTCAACATGGCCTCACACATGGATATCTCTATTAGCATCCTATTTGATAGCATGAGTGTATCTCTTGACTTGACTTGGTTATTACCTCATAACCAACATAACATAATATGCAATTAAATTTCATATAATTGCATTTAATCACTGCAAAATATGTGTATACTAAAGGCCCTCTTTCTTTACACATCAATTCAAATATTGAAATTAACTCAAATATTGAATTTCTATCAAGGGAACTCTTACCTCAGCTCGCTTATGCATCATAAGAAACCCAAATCCATACCTGTGTGGTTTTTATTACATCACTTGATGCTACCTAGTCAGTTGGTATTTCGTATAAGCTCACAGTCTCTCTTCTCCAACCTCTTGATCAACATTTTTCCATCATCATTTGTCTTCATATGGATGGTTGTCATATGCAGTGATAGCACCATCAACTTCTTCAACTATGCTATAATCATTTTTCCTGGATATACAATCCATCATTAGCAACTTTTAATCAAAACAATTTTATTTCATACACAACAATAGACTATCCTTAGTCCACAAGCATGCCACGTGTATTCCCAAGCATGTCCATATGCTCAAGTGCACATCAATATGCACCAAGAATTTAGTCTCATCACGCCTACTCATGCATATGCATTATAGCTTCATTGTATGCATTGTGCATCACTTCTAGTATGCACTCCATTGCATATATGTTTCAGCTTCTTGTACTCCATGTAGCCATCCTTGAATCCTTCTAGATCCCCGCAACCCTATGCATTGTCATTATGCCCATTTATGCATTGTTTTTCCTTGACCTGAACACTTTCCATCCAATTCCTTCTTTGTCATTATGCATTTCCCGCCAATATTCCTTATTGGCCACTACCTCCACTTGGGCGATTATGTTCCAACCTTACATTGCTAGAACCTTCCAGCACATTGGAATGGACTTTTGAAGGACATTCCAATAATTTGAAAAAAAATAGAGAAAGTGAAATGGGCAATGT
The DNA here is from genome assembly GCA_009831015.1 of Picea engelmannii. Lineage (NCBI taxonomy): Eukaryota > Viridiplantae > Streptophyta > Pinopsida > Pinales > Pinaceae > Picea > Picea engelmannii. Next base: position 16,840 of record ML812409.1, read on the forward strand.
GTGAAGCTTAGAATGATAAAATAATCTCATTTCATTGATTCTAAGAGGAACTAATCAACATCTTGAACACAATAAATACAAATATATTGCAATATTTCTTAGAAATACAAATATGATTCAAAAAGGGGTAGAGTCACAAAATGTTTTTATGAATTTGCTTAAGAAGTATCAAAATAAATAAGAAACGGGCATAGCTATTAAATTATTTCACTATGCTTGAGATTTTATAATATCCATAACCATTACATCCATAAATATAGGAAGAAGATCAACTGAAGTGAAGATAATAAAAAATAAGATTTATGAAAAACTTAAGAATTATTCACTCATGAAGTTGGTATGTTTCCTACCAATATTTGAGCTCCAATTTTTGTCTACTTGATTCAAAAAAGATATCAACTCCTCCCTTTTATGCTTTATGGACTTCCTCCCCTTCGAAATTTTGTTTCAACTATTTTTGTTGTCTCCACTTCTAACAACCTATAAAAGCTTCCCTCCTTATTCTCTCTCCACGTCCACCATGCCTTTCTAAATAACATTACATTTTCCTTTTGTTTAAGTCTAAATAACATTCGTAAGTTGTTGTAATATATCAGTTCAAGTAATAAGCCTAAAATAATCAAAACCAATATTATTAAAATTTTGAAAATATTCTTACATCACTTTACGAATAAAATGAAAAGATACCCTTGAATTATTTTTATTTTTTTTTCAAAAAAGTGTGCTCCAAAATTACGAAGAGAACCCGAGTCAATTTTCTTTTACAGAACTCTTCTGCTTAGGAGGAGGTTCCACTGTCCCGTGCCGTGTCTACCAACGACAATGAATAATGCAAGTGGTATGGCCCAATGTTATTTTTTTAAGTATTTTGTTGACTTTGTTTAAGCTTTCTAAGTTTTTATATTTTTCATTAGAATCGAGTTATATAAATAGATATAAAAATAGGTGAAATCATTCATTTTTATTATCTAAATTGCATTTTTAAAAGTATTAATAAATTTAGTATTTTGAAAAACTATTGGATATTTAAATTATATAAATTCAACCACTTAAATTTATAGTTTTAATTATTTATTATTAAATTTTTAATTTATAGTTTTAATTATTTATTATTAAATTTTTAATTTATAGTTTTAATTATTTATTATTAAATTTTTAACAAAATCTGAAAAAACATATACCAAACAAAAACCTTAAATCTTACAACCAAATTTAAAAAAAAAAAAAAATATATATATATATATATATATAAATTATACCAAACAAAAACCTTAGAATACCATATCTTGTCACTTTTGTCGTGTCTTTTTTAATCAATGATCGTTATACTTTCTATTACGCGTAACGCAAGGAAGGAAGAAAAGTGACGCCATTTATGAATTTATTCTTTCCAATTTTACAATATTGATACGCATACGCATTTAAATCCGAAGAGGTCCGACACCCAGTGCCAGCAAGAAAGCTTGTTCCGGGGTTACTTACCTGAATATGCACGCACCCAACCTGCCGCCTTTCATACGAATAGAAGATACCTTGGTTGTGCATGCAAGCAAAATGGTCAGAATAAGTTTCGAAATTGATGTTATACTCCATTCAAAACCAAATAGGGGAATAAAAATTTTACCTCCACCACGGAATTGTCTCTTTCCAAAAGCAGCAGCATATATGTTTTAGATCAGACACTGTATATTCCCAGTAGTATTAATGTTGTACGTTTTGACTCGTTTTGGGGAATATTATCGGTTTAATTGTTTAATTTAGGAGGGAAATATGTAAGAAATTGTTGTATCTGTATATATGAGTAGTATTAATTTTTAAGTTTTGATCTTTTCTGGGAATATAATACATAAATATGGAAAGAAATGAAAGGATATGATAAAATAGTTTGATATGAGCCCATGCGATACTACTGGTGGTATTTCAGAAGCTACCTACGTTGAGTGTCTACTTGGAACTCACTAGCAAAAGGAGATGGACCAATCAGGAAGGGTCAACTCATCCACATGGACATGATGTGGCCCGAAAACCTACTGATGAATGTTGCATAGTAAGAATTTTCCATGCAAAAACCCAAAAGCAATTATTGATGGCGAGGAGACACATGGACCGACAAGACGATATCAGGCCTGTAAGCCATGCCACCGGGGCATTCACCTGGACCAATGAAAACTTGACATGTGTCTGTTGTACATTGATGACGTCAACCAAATTTTTGCACATTTGAGACCAGGTTATTTCCAATAATGATGTGACATGTGTCTTCAGAGAATTCGAAGAGTTAAGGAGGGGATTTTATCAACGATTAGGGTAAATTCAGAGTTACTGAAATATGGCCTCGAGGTAAAGTTTACAGTTATGTAAGCAACCTATGTATGGTTCATACGCATCGATCATCCAAGTGCATCATATAGGTAATTTTATTCCCCTTTTCTCAATTATATACCTGGATTATGTGATTATTCACATTACTAATTAAAGAATGAAGTCCAAGTCAAGCAGTAGAAAGGCCCAAAAGTTGCCCAAGCGACTTGATCCTCATGATAAATTGGAAGGCAGGGAAGGAGATGTCTTTGATATCGACTTGTCATATCGTGACATGTATCAATTAATCAAAAGGGCAGAGAAGGATTCCAGTGGTTTGAAATACTACATGTTTTTATGGGTGTCAAACATGGCTATTTCAGTTATACCCAGACCTATCACTTCCCAGAAATGGTGGAGTGGTGTGCCTCGCATAATGATATTCAAAATGAACACATTACGAATGCTAACTATAATGGGGTTATCTATGTTGGATTACTGAGAGGGGGTGAATTAGTAATAGAGGAATTTAATCATTTTTCACCATAAAATGCAAGTGTTATATCAATGTAGAAATATCATCCAATAGTTGCAGAGTAAATAAACAATGAAAAAATGAGCAATCACACACATACACAGTACACAAGTGTTTTACGTGGAAACCTAAGTGGGAGAAAACCATAGAATTATTTTTCTTATATATCTTTAAGAATTACATTTATTGGAAGCACCAATTTCCTTTGTTTTCCAGCTGCAACTGGAATGAGGCTCCAACCCCCTAGTTTCTCAGGCTACAACCTGAAGGAAGCTCCAACTCCCCAATTCTCTGGCTACAACCCCCTATTTTCTCAAGCTATAACTTGAGGGAAACTCCAACTCCCCAATTCTTTGGCTACAACCAGAAGGAGGATACAACCCCCTATGTTCTTCGGCTACAACCAGAAGGAGGATCAACTCTCTAATGGTTTTTCTCATACACAGCATGGTTGGTGCTCTTCCCAACACCCAACATCCTTCTTGCTACCCAAAATCATCATGTAAAAAATGTATCTTTTCCCTTGTTGGTTAGATCTCTGACTTCTTACTTCTTCTTGGGTTGACCCAGGTTTGGATCTCAACATTTTTCCAACAAAACCCTCTAAAACTATCGGGCCTCCTCATAAACCAGAAGGAAACGTTGTGCACAGTGTACATAGTGCAATCTCACCCGAGATATATTTATGGGTGACTGCAATAACCAGGTGTTTGCAGTCTAGGAATGAGTGGGGATATGGGATTGTGTTCTTTCCTCTTCAAGAATTAACCTTATTAAATGTTTAAGTATTTCTAGGATTCATTCATCTTTAGCCTCATGCATTCATGCTAATACATCTAGTTAATCATTCATTCATAAGATGATCATTAAAAGAAAGTAAATACTCAATAAACATCACACAGAACATAATTTTTATCGTGGTTCACCCCCTTCTGGGGCTATGTCCACAAAGATCTGGCTTCTCTTATCTTTTATTCAATCTACTGCAAAATATCATCTTGCACGCATTACATCTCAGCAATACAGTTAAGATCAAGGCAAGAATCCTTCATGAGGCGGACTAGATCGCACCAGGCTCCTTAGCCTAAAGCCTAACCCGCAATAAATCTCTTATTCGAATCTTCTACAGGACTTACTATACTTGATAACCTAGATCATCTTCTACTACAACCAACCAACAACAACAACAACCTCATCCACCTCATCAACCTCGACTCTAGACATCGTAGGTATTTATTTATACTATTTTCCAAGCTTATAGTCATTACAATCCTTAACAAAAACCCTAACCCTATCATGGTTAGGCTTTCTTGCCTCCTCTCCACGTGGATTTTCCTCTTGCATGTTGCTTTCTTGCCACTTGTTATGCGTGCTCCAAAATTAGATCTTCCTTTCCAAAAATAGGTATTTCCTCTAAATAGGCCTACGCCCAACACCCCTTACAAATTTCCTTCTTCTCCTTTTCTTTCTTGACTCTCACTCTTCCCCAAAAGGATTGCTTGACTCTCACATTTATCCCATGTTTTCTTGTACTTATCCCATGCTCTCAATAACTCTATGAGGTGATCTCACACACCAACCCTCTTGCATTAATTCAATTATTGAGTGTCTAATAATTCAAAGGAGAATTAGATGGTAATAATACATTAACTTAGGTTGGGTTTCCCCTTGGATTCCCCCTTTATCCCCCTCTCTTGTGGAATCATATCCCCCCATCATTACCGTCCCTCTCATATCATATCCAACGAGTGTTATTTTTATTAATAATTCATTATACAATTTACATATCTTGACCCTTAATCGTATTGATCAATATAGGCTCTTTGGCCTGAGACATATTGGCTCACCAACCTAAATCATAGTTGCATAATTACATTATAATTTATGGAGATTAAAATTGGAGATGTTACATCCCCTCCCCCTTATTTTTGTGTTGTCCTCAGTGCACAACACCATACATGTGTACATACATATTAAAATGCTAGGATCTCCAACCTTTAATCATCATATAGGTTCTTCAGCCTTATATCACATAGGCACTTCAACCCAAAAACATATATACATAGACACTCTGCCCCAAAACATGTACACATAGGCACTCTATCCTAGAACCATACATGATTATTTCATAACTTAGTAACTCTTGTAGAAGTTACAACCAACGATCTATTGTTCATCTCACTTTGTACCACTTCCATATGGGCTCTAGCTACAACATCCTTCATAATTGGTTGATTCCCACAACAATTCAAACCAATAAGCTCTCGTTCCATCAACCTGCACAACCCAAGGAAGTGTACCCCCTTCTCTCCACCGCAATCCCTCGCGTTGTACCACTTCCCTCCAAGGCTCCAGCACAAGGTCAAATAGGAATTTTTAGAGATGTGGGTCCAAGAACTCCAACTATGATAATGGAATTTCTATCAGATAGTTGCATATATTCCTCCTGCATTACATCTTCTTCTATAAACAAGTCCACTGGAATTTACCTATTACATGTCTTTGTCCTTGAATTGGTCTATACAACCACCATGAAAACATACATATTATGTACATTATCATATAAGATTTATCTTTTTTCATAGGAGTCCTAAAGTCCATAATGAAATTTTCATTCAATAGTAAGCTTGTAATCATAAGAAACACTTACCTGTATGGCTATCATATTCTTCACAAAGTTATCATAGGAAAGAATTCATCACATTGTTCTTTCCTAACACACCCTCATGATTCTAGCCACCATGTCATTGCATTATTAAGTTGTATCTTCCTTTCTATACTCACCTTCCAGGCTCAGGCATCCCCTTCTCTTCTACACAGTCCCTCAAGCAATCCATCATTTTCCAAGGTGTTCTCATGCAAGGAGAGTGCCAACTTACTACTAGACTTGCAATATCAGTCTATAACCCATGACAATAATAGGGTTCCGGTGTCCTAATGGTATCCTTCTTCTTGATCCATTCATCTTCAAAATTCATTATCTCATATGTATCACACACATACAATCATCATGAGATATCATCATAGCAATCTCAAATATGAATTCAAATCTATTTCATATAGGAAAATTGAATTTCCCAAGCTCCCTCATAATGGTTGGCTCTTGTAGTAGCAGGCATCAGTCTTTTTTATGGGATTACACCATTGCCATATCTAAGACCATTCTTCCTACAATTTTCTCAACTTTCATTCAACCAAACAAATTGTCATCATTAATTCACCTTGTACTTTCATTGCACATTTGCAATAGCTCACAAAGTGATCTCAAAATTGTGCATACTAACAATTCAATCATTTTTTTTTGTTAATCACATTAGATGGAATGAAACTATCATTCATAACCTATGCATTATTAGTACCCAAACTTTTCATAATGAAATAAAACATTACCAATAAATTAATAGATGTGTCAATATTCGTGGTCGCATATACACAATGCATCATTGCATTAACTCTGGAATATCACATATCTATGTCATGTATTTCACTATGGTGAGTTGGAAGGTCTATCCAATACATCAACGCATCATCCAAACTCTTCCTAATTTACTTGTTTTATCATTTGGATACCTTCCTCTTCGACCCATACACAACACTAGGAATGTAATCCCTTAGTGCTACTTAGTGTCAGAAAAGAGGTTGCAATCCAAACATCGATTATATCGGGGAATATTGTTGAGTACTTGTACAATGCTATATCACTTCCATATAGAACCTCGACATGGCCTCACACATGGATATCTCTATTAGCATCCTATTCGATATTAGGAGTGTATCTCTTGACTTGAATTGGTTATTACCTCATAACCAACATAACATAATATGCAATTAAATTTCATATAATTGCATTTAATCACTGCACAATATGTGTATACTAAAGGCCCTCTTCCTTTACACATCAATTCAAATATTGAAATTAACTCAAATATTGAATTTCTATCAAGGGAACTCTTACCTCAGCTCACTTATGCATCATAAGAAACCCAAATCCATACCTGCGTGGTTTTTATTACATCACTTGATGCTACCTAGTCAGTTGGTATTTCGTATAAGCTCACAATCTCTCTTCTCCAACCTCTTGATCAACATTTTTCCATCCTCATTTTTCTTCATATGGATGGTTGTCATATGCAGTGATAGCACCATCAACTTCTTCAACTATGTTATAATCATTTTTCCTGGATATGCAATCCATCATTAGCAACTTTTAATCAAAAAAAAATTATTTCATACACAACAATAGACTATCCTTAGTCCACAAGCATGCCACATGTATTCCCAAGCATGTCCATATGCTCAAGTGCACATCAATATGCACCAAGAATTTAGTCTCATCATGCCTACTCATGCATATGCATTATAGCTTCATTGTATGCATCGTGCATCACTTCTAGTATGCACTACATTGCATATATGTTTCGGTTTCTTGTGCTCCATGTAGCCATCCTTGAATCCTTCTAGATCCCCGCAACCCTATGCACTGTCATTATGCCCATTTATGCATTGTTTTTGCTTAACCTGAACACTTTCCATCCAATTCCTTCTTTGCTATTATGCATTTCCCACCAATATTCCTTATTGGCCACTACCTCCACTTGGGCGATTGTGTTCCAACCTTAGATTGCTAGAACCTTCCAGGACATTGGAATGGACTTTTGAAGGACATTCCAATAATTTGAAAAAAATAGAAAAGGTGAAATGGGCAATGTGTGAAGATTAGAATGATAAAATAATCTCATTTCATTGATTCTAAGGGAAACTAATCAACATCTTAAACACAATAAATACAAATATGTTGCAATATTTCTTAGAAATACAAATATGATTCAAAAAGGGGTAGAGTCACAAAATGTTTTTATGAATTTGCTTAAAAAGTATCAAAATAAATAAGAAACGGGCATAACTATTAAATTATTTCACTATGCTTGAGATTTTATAATATCCATGACCATTACATCCATAGATATAAGAAGAAGATCAATTGAAGTGAAGATAGTAAAAAATAAGATTTATGAAAAACTTAAGAATGATTGACTCATGAAGTTGGTGTGTTTCCTACCAATATTTGAGCTCCAAATTTTGTCTACTTGATTCAAAAAAAAATATCAACTCCTCCCTTTTATGCTTTATGAACTTCCTCCTCTTCGAAAAATTGTTTCAACTATTTTTGTTGTCTCCTCTTCTAACAACCTATAAAAGCTTCCCTCCTTATTCTCTCTCCACGTCCACCATGCCTTTCTAAATAACATTACCTTTTCCTTTTGTTTAAGTCTAAATAACATTCGTAAGTTGTTGTAATATATCGGTTCAAGTAATAAGCCTAAAATAATCAAAACCATTATTATTAAAATTTTGAAAATCTATTGAATCACGAATTCTTACATCACTTTACGAATAAAATGAAAAGATACCCTTGAATTATTTTTATTTATTTTTCAAAAAGTGTGCTCCAAAATTACGAAGAGAACCCGAGTCAATTTTTTTTTACAGAACTCTTCTGCTTAGGAGGAGGTTCCACTGTCCCGTGCCGTGTCTACCAACGACAATGAATAATGCAAGTGGTATGGCCCAATGTTATTTTTTTAAGTATTTTGTTGACTTTGTTTAAACTTTCTAAATTTTTATATTTTTCATTAGAATCAAGTTATATAAATAGATATAAAAATAGGTGAAATCATTTATTTCTATTCTTTAAATTGCATTTTTTAAAATATTAATAAATTTAGTATTTTGAAAAACTATTAAATATTTAAATGATGTAAACTCGACTACTTAAATCTATAATTTTAATCATTTATAACTAAATTTTTAACAAAATGTAAAAAACATGTACCCAAACAAAAACCTCAAATTTAAAAATAAAAAAAAAAAATTAAAAATTATACCAAACAAAAACCTTAGAATACCCTATCTTGTCACTTTTGTCGTGTCTTTTTTAATCAATGATCGTTATACTTTCTATTACGTGTAACGCAAGGAAGGAAGAAAAGTGACGCCATTTATGAATTTATTCTTTCCAATTTTACAATATTGATACGCATACTCATTTAAATCCGAAGAGGTCCGACACCCAGTGCCAGCAAGAAAGCTTGTTCCGGGGTTACTTACCTGAATATGCACGCATCCAACCTGCCGCCTTGCATACGAATAGAAGATACCTTGGTTGTGCCTGCAAGCAAAATGGTCAGAATAAGTTTCGAAATTGATGTTATACTGCATTCAAAACCAAAAAAAATAACAATAAAAAATCACTCCTTTCTCTACAAATTTATTTAGTTAGTACATATTCTCACACATTATTTGTGTTACATTAGTTTTGATTTTTATTTTAGTGTTTGGAACACTATGTGTTAGGTGTTCTTTTTCTCAATATGCCCAATCATTCTATGGGCATGCCTTTGCATCTTTAGGAGCAATTGTTAATTCATCTATTTTGTCATTTTTTTGCAATCCAGCAAAATGGCAATACCATTTGACTTAAATTGTAATGGTGTCTATTAAGTTTGATTTGGATCAAGTGTATAGAACTGATTCACCCGAACTTTGAGCCTCCACATTGATTGTTCCTTATCACCCCAAGTGGCATTAGTGCAATGTGGCATTTCCTAAATGAGACCATTCATCAACTCACTCAAGAATTCATGATCCACCACCAAAATAGCACTCCCTATCATCCTCAAGCTAATGGTACGGTTCAAGATTTCAATAAGATTTATGAACATGCTTTAATAAAAGTTTGTAATGTGCAGTGTGACAATTGGGAACACATCTATGCAGTATTATGGGCCTATCGAACAACCTGCAAAAGGATAACGAAGCACACTCCATTCTGATTGGTCTACGGGAAAGGGGCAGTCATGTCGTTGGAATTTGTTGTTCCCAGTCTATGCATTTCTCTAGCAACTCATGTGATAAATGAATAGACATTACATCACAGGTTAGATGAACTCATGGAGATAGAAGAACATCATTTGGTGGCAGGATTCAGCAAGGTGGTCGAAAAATCAAAGACAAAAGGCATGGCACGATTGCCACATCCACCACAAAATTTTACAGCCCGGTTCTTTGGTTTTGTTGTATGATAGCAAATATTTACAACACCCTAGTAAGCTATGAATGCGTTGGTTGGGCCCGTTCCACCTAGTCTACATCAACAAAGTCGGTGTCGCCAAGATGACTACATTGCAGGGATAGTTGCTCAAAGGACTTGTTAATTGGAGTAGATTGAAAGTGTACTAGGCCCACAGGGGTCACATTTCACTTAACCGCTTCTATCCTCCTTCGATTTAGGGTAGGGTAGGCATAGTGTAGGATGTACAACAAGTGGTAAAGTACTTTAATCGACATAAATAACCTTTTTGGAAATACAAGACACACCATTGTCACAGGTGGAATGGACTGATTGACAACTTTGCATATTCCCAATATTTCCACTTATGAAGTGCAGTAATGGCTAGCGTACAAGGTAATGACTCTGACAGGGAACTCACATGCATCGGAACCGTGCTATATGGTGCTACATCTCAAGGAAAGGTCAAACAATCCATCTTGGGAAGATCACACATGGCACAGGTGTGAAGTCAATTATGGCGCTACATTCCAAAAGGCATATCATCAGTACATCATGTCAGAACCATTATCCACTCACCTTTGGGGATTATATTGGCTCTGTCATTATTCCCGAGTCATTCACATTGGTCGGTTCCTCATCTCATCCCAACCTACATTTTCGACCGTTATCCACTCTATATATACATGTTTTCCACTCAACCATTCATCGAAGACATCCTCCATGTCCCATTCTCTCTTTCCCTCACATGTTCCTCTCTTAACCTCTCTCCTTATGTTTCCCAACATCCCCCCATTCTCCACTAATTCTACCATCTTTCATTTAAGCTTCCCTTTCAGGGCATGGATTAGCAGACTTTCAATGGCGTGTAATTCCTAGTCCATCCAGGCAACCAGAGAGCTCACGGTCCAATTCTCCCAAAGGTTGACAATTCAATTTCAATTGTTAAGCAGAGGGTCCCACCCTCTTATTCACCGACAATACATAGATGAGTACCACATAGTTCCCTGAATTGTACTTCGAAACTGTGAAGGTACATCATCTCTCTAATCTCGACGTTGGTTTGTTTTTCGCCATGGATAATCACCTTTGGTGAAGCATATAGACCAAGGTTGCAGGTTATCCTCTTCACCAAACTAGGAGGTCCCTGTATTTCGTCCTCTACTGCTAGAACAATGAGACATGAGAATGGTAGTGGTATCTCTCGAGGGAGCTTTTCCTCGGGATCTATTTCCGGTAGGTCAATGAGTAACTAGGACAAGTTCTAGCTGTAACACTTATCTTAGTTAGGGAGTCAGTTTCTAGATGATGTGCTTTAAACAAATCCTTCATTCCATACTCCAGAAACCCCTGAGGATAGTGAGTTCGGGAAGTTGCACAAACGAATTTCAAATTCGATGTCTACCTTGAGCACTACTTGACTCATTCCAAGATCTGTGTCGGGTTGCAACTACAACCTAGACATATGATTTTCTCTTACTCAAACCTGACTGCAACCATAGATTGGTTTGGTTCTCTAGTTCTACAATGTTAATGATTTTCGCTTACTCAATTCTAGCATGAGTCATTCAATGAGGCAATTGGCTCAAGGACCAGCCAAATAATAGTGGTGGGGGATTGTTGGCACCCAAAGCTATGGGTAAATATCATGCGCGTGCAAAAACGAAGTTGCGCACACCTATTCCAGTTTTGTGCTCGCTTAAACAACTACACGAGGGGTGAAAAGAGGCACGCATGCCAGAACAAGTTTTGTTAATGTGCACCAGTTCCAGTTCTTCCAATAGGCATATGCTCGAGTTTTGTGATGTGCACTAGAAATTAAGAAGACATTGAAAACATGTTGTAATCAAGAAAAGAATCTTCAAGAAATATCCCCGAATGATTACTACAAGTAGCACAAGGGATCATGGAGAAGTAAGAAGATGAGATGGAAAGGTAGTTGATATTTCCATGATTCCAAAGAGGTTGTGTGGAATGCATGCGGGTGACAGAAGCATGCAGGACTAGCAGTCAGCAGAGTCAGTGGAGCAGAACTGAAAGTGACTGAGCACCATAGCAGAGAAGGAAATAAAAGGAAGCAAGGGTGACAAAGAAAGTTTTTGATGTTTTATGGTTGAGATATTTAGCTCACATTTAGGAGCTATTGTAAATTTCCCTAAGCTCGCTCTGAGCCTGTGCTTTTGTAATGTATGTAAGTATGAGTTGGTCATGTCTGTAGAGCCTGAAGAATGCTTATGGCATCGTGTAATGTAATACTAGGGAAATGTATGAGAGAGAAAGGATCTATTGTTGTCAACTAATGAATTTCTTAATGTATGTATGTGATGGTTGAATGAAGATAATAAAGTTGCAATGATTTCTATTCTATGTTGTATTGTTCTTATGTCAAATGAATGTTTGTATTGATGTTGTATGATGTTAATGGTTAAGTGTAAATCAATGGAAAGTGTGAATGTTGACCTTAATGGATTCCAATGTATTCAATCCTTTATCACTGACACAAGACCAAATGGTCTCTATGATCCTCATGGAATCTCGACAGAGACCTTCTGCAACCTTGGTTGGATATTGATATGTTGATTTCTTGAGGTTTTTGTTGGTTAAATATGGAAGAACCCTGCATCTTTAACACCCCAGTGTTAAGAAGGATGCACACAAGTGTGAAACGATCCAACATGGAATCATGTTGCTTCATTGTTCTAGGAAGATTTGTAATAAAATCAATTGTAACTACTTTCCTCTTCCATTCTAGAATGGCCAATGGTTATAACAAACCTGTTGGATGTCTAATTTTCGATCTTCACCTTCTGACACTCTAGACATTTTCTATGAAATTAGCCACTTTTTTCTTCATTCTTGACCAAAAGTATTGGCTTCTTACAACTGCAATTGACTTCTGATATCATGGGTGCCCAGTGTACAACACATTTTGTATTTATCTTAGCACTATATTTTTAGCTCATTGGAATTTGGCACATATATTTTTCCTCTATACGTGAGAATTCCATCCTCTTTCAACTCAAAGTCTTTATATTTTTGTTGTAAATTTATTTGTTGTAATGTTTCTTTTATTTTTAAGTATTGTTGATATGAATTTGCTGGTGCAATAATTTTATCTTTTAGATGAGTCATGTACATGCTAATGGTTGCAATATGCATTTAATGAGATCTCCTTTTTAGTGCATCAACCACTTGATTCTCTTTTCCTTTGATGTGTTTAATTTCAAAGTCATATTCACTCATAAATTCAAGCCATCTAGTTTTCTTGGAATTTAATGTGAGATGTCCAAACAAATGTTTCAGACCACAGTGGTCTGTCCTTACCTCAAAATTCCTCCCCATGAGTTAATATCTCCACATTTTTAATGCATGAATATTAGTTGCTAATTCCAAGTCATGTGTAGCATAATTCTTCTCATGTTCTTTTAATTTTCGAGACTCGTAGCATACCACATTATATTTTTGTGTGAGGACTCCACCAAGCCCTTCCTTGCATCCATCTATGCATATCAAAAAATATTCATCCGAATCTATGACCTTCGAAATTGGTGCACTGGTCAATATGTCTTTCAGTTGTTGAAAGCTTTCTTCACATTTGGGAGTCCATTCAAATTTCACTCCCTTATTTTTCAAATAAGTGATTGGGATTGCAATCTTGGAGAATCCTTTTATGAATCTCGAGTAATAACCAACAACACCCATGAATGATCTGAAATTTGTAACATTTATGGGTGTTATCCATCCTCTAATGGCCCCTATCTTCTCGAGATCAACTGTTATCCCATCAGCTGAAATAATATGACCCAAGTAATGAATATTATTTTGATAAAAGATGCACTTACTTAGATTAGCATACAATTTATGCTCTCTTAAAACTTGCAACACCATTCTTAAATGTTTCTCATGTTCCTCTTTTATATTTAAGTAGATGAGTATATCATCTCGGAATGCAATTACAAACTTATCCAGGTATTCCTTGACACTCCATTCATCATACACATAAAAAAAAAGCATGGCTTTTGATAGTCCAAATGGTACTACCATGAATTCATAATGCATGTATCTTGTCATGAATGTTATCTTGCTAATTTCTTCTTCCTTTATACTCACTTGATGATAACTTGATCTCAAGTCAATGTTGGAAAATATTATTGCACCTTTCAGCTGATGAAATAAATAATCAATCCTTGGAAATGGATATTTGTTCTTTATGGTGACCTTATTTAGCTGTCTAAAATCAATACACATCCTTAAGGTTCCATATTTTTTCTTCACACAAAGAATTGGGCTCCCTAAGGTGACAAACTTGTATTTATATACCCCTTCTTTAATATCTCTTCAAGCTACATATGTAACTCTTTCAACTCTAGTGTGCCATTTTTGTAAGGTGTCTTGGACATTGGGGTAGGTCCTGGCACCAAATCAATAGAGAAATCAATGTCTCTCTTTGGTGGAAATCCTGGGATTTCCCCAAATACATATTCAAAATCCCTGAAGAATGGATGCTCTTCAATACTTTCCACTTTATCTCTGGCTACCTCTTCCATATGGGCTACAAAAATATGACATCCCTTCCTGAAACTCATTTTCAACTGCATAAAAGAAATTCCTCTAACAACTACAACTCTTGGAATTCCTTTAACCTTTCCTTACTTCCCTTCTTCATCAAAACATGTGGTTGTCTTGTTGTAACAATCTAGGAAAGCATGGTGTTTTTCCAACCAATCCATACCAATTAGAAAATCATATGAACCCAACAATATGATGTTCACATCTACTTTTTTGTTTAGTCCATTCATGCCTATTGGAAAATATTTAACTAGCTCAATGATTTTCCTCTTAACTTGTGTGGCTAACTGAACTAACCAATATTTATTATACTTACTCCTTTGCAAGTGAAATCTTTCAACAATGTTAGATTTTATGTAACTATGGCTAGCTCCAAAATCAATTAAAATTGTTATGGGATGGTTATCAATCTTACCTTCCACTTCAATCACGGGGGATTGATATTCAACTTGCTTGTTGTCCAAGACCACATAAATCCTTAGCATGTTTCCTCCCATGTCTTCAATTGTATCAGCCTCTTGAATATTGTGGACAGTCCTCATTCTTTCTCTTTTGTGAGGGTGGTCCCTATATAAGTGATTCCCCTCACATCCCCAACATTGAACAAGTTGTTGCCTTGTCCTTTTCCCAAATAAATCTGTAGTCTTGTGCTCATTTTGGGTTGACTAACCTTGTTAATTTGCTTGGGATTTGTTCTTGAAAAATGGTGCCTTGAAACCTTTCTACCTTTGATCCTTTTTACTTTTCATCTTGTCATTCCAATATTTTTGGAAAACTAGTCTTCCTTTGCTATGCTCATAAATATGCTTTGCTCTCCTTATGGATTCCTCCAAAGTCATAGGGTTATCATATTGTATCTTGTTACTATATAAAGAGGGTAACCCACTCAAAAACCTTTGGATTTTAACCTTCTCATCCTTTATGAAGTCAATGTACTTCAGCAATTCAAATAATATCTTCTCATATTCATCCATTATCATGCTTCCCAACTTGATTTCAAAGAACTCTATCATCTTCCTTTCATAGTAATGCTCCGACAAATATTTTTCTTGGAAATATACTTTGAACTATGTCCATGAGATCATTTTCTCATCAAGGTGCTTGTCTTTCTTAAGCTAATCACACCACATGGTTTCCTTTCCTTTCAAGTGGTAGGTTGCAATTCTATCTTATACCCTTGAGGGTTAATCATGCAGCTAGAAATATTTATTCATTTCAAATATTCATCCCTCGACCTCTTCTCCCTTTCTATGCTCACCATTGAAATTTGGTGGCTTGATTTTCCTAAGTTCGCCCTGTAAGATGTCTGGCTCAATATTTATCCTCTGCCTCTGGAAAGGAGACACACTTGGGATTATCTCTAGCTGAGAAATTGCACGATCTCTTCTAGTGGATTACCTTTGAGAATGATGGTGCCTACTTATGCTTCTTGACTTCCTATCATTCTCGTGATCATCCTTTCTGTTATGGGATCTTGATGTGGTCACTTGTCTAGAACTAGCTTCTTTCTTAGTTCCAGATTCTTTGTTAACTTGTTGAAGAAATATATTTGGAATCTGAAGTATCTCTTCCTAATTTTTCATAATCCTTTCATTATCTTCCCTATAGATATGCACTTCTCTATGCATGCTTCTCATAGTTACAGGCTCATGCCTGCCTCTTCTTCCATTAGACTCGGTCTCAACATTTCCCATGCTGACATGGAGACCTTTGATCTCCTCCTCATGGTTGTAATATCCCTGGGTATCTTCCATAAATCCAGTCCCCATATAAGAATCAAAGTTGTTTTCTTGTATCTCTAATTTTTCCAGAAATATGCATGTAATAATTATTGTTAGCACATGCATACTATAAAACATTTCATTAATTAGAATATAGGTTATTATTCATATCAATTTACAATGAACACAATGAACCAATTCAAATAATGATTCCTTAGACACGTTCGTCTCTGAAACATCTCTCCAACGGTTGTACTCATGCCTCATTTTGAGTTCTGAGTGAACAGTTATAACATTCACATGCTGCAATTTCTGCTCACTTACTATTGCAGAATTTACTTTGTTATTTTTTTATAACATTTTAGTGCCAAAATCAAAATTTTGGGTGGAAATATGCCTTCTCCTCCTCAACACCTTTCCAATGACTATTTTTTTTCTCAAATCTAAGCTCTTGGCTTAAAGTTATGGTTTGGAGAAGTTTAGATTGTTTTCCCATTTTATCCCTGTATGATACAGGTGTATTCTTTCTCTTCCTACACATTTTAAATACCCGTATTCCCAATCTAGATCCATGGTTTTCTTCTATGGTTCATAATATTTCGATGGAAAACTCATGTTCCTCAAACGGACTTCTGAGCAAGGGGTTATTCCCTCTGGAAGTAAATTGCTGCCGAAAATATACCCTCTACAGTTTCAGTTGTAACTTTCCCATATGAGCTTTGATTTGCGCTCGTGATAACTCATTGGAAATCTCTCTCTGATTTATTTTATTTAAGTTGCAGAGTCTCTATGTTGTTCCTATGACACTTATAGTCTAAAAAAGTAGAACTCCTAAAAACACTATTTAGGGCCTCAAATAGTTCTACAAGTTTATAACCTTCAAAAACTATAAAATTTCATAGAAAATTGATTGTTTTAATATTATAATAGTCCTTCAAACCACACCATTGATCTCAAAATTGAAATAAATATCAATCATTTATCACTAAACCTTCCTCAGACCCACGAATGAATCTCCATTATCGATTGTCGACTCAAAGCAATCTGGACCGTTGATCTGAGGTCCATCGACGATCGACGATTTCCTTTTGTAAACCAACTTGTTCGTGGATTTCCCTGAAGCCTGATCATCAACCATTGGCCATCATCCATTTCTCTTTGAAAACCAACATTTTCCAAATATTTCATCGAACCCTGATCATCAACAATCGGCCATCGAAGAATTCCCTTGAAAACCAACAAATTTCGCCGAACTCCGACCATCGACCATTGGCTATCTCATGTCTGGCGCGACAACTATGTTGATGTGGCATGACATGTAGATAATGATGTGGCATGACACATGGATGCTAACGTGGTGTGATACATCATCCTGAGGTGTCATCTTGGATGACGTGGCATGACACATGGATGTTGACATGGAATGACATGTCATCCTCTTCCTTCCTTCATCAACAATCAACAAATTTTCTTGGGAGAACTAAACACTTCATTAATTATGTTGACCCTCGATCATCAACCATCGGCAATAAACAATTTATTTTGGGATACATGAAACCTTTCACCAATTTCTATCGACGCCCGATCATCGACCATCGACCATCAAAAAATTTGTTTGTTCAACCAAAACTCTTCGCCAAACTCACCGATTCGATCATTAGCCATCAATGAATTATTTTGGAAACTACAACACTTTAGAAATTTTTGACCAAATCCCAGATGAATCTAGGTCATCAATCTTCCATCCCGAATTATCTTGACTATTGATTCACCAAACTTCACCCAACTATACTAATGAATCTTGACCATTAATTTGATTCATTTTCCCAACCATCAAAAATGAATCTCGACTATCGATTTTCGAGACTTGCCAAATTTCAAAAAAAATATTAGTTTTCAATTCAATCAAGGAAGAATCTAGGCAATTGATTTAGAGATCAAACATGATCTCGACCGTTGATCCATCAAACTTCTCCCAGCTCTATAGTGGCCATTAAAACATGAATTTCAACCTTCCAGTCAAATTTTAACTCTACATATTGATGCCTCGAATCATATCTTCAATAACTTTGAGGCATTTAAAACTAAATTTTTATCACAAAATTTGGGGTTCACTCTAATTTTCTCAGTTTTCCCCAAATTCTTCATAGATCAAAATTCATAACAACGAATTTGTTAGTACATGGTTCAAAAAATTTCTTGGGCACAGTTGGTTCAGAGGAAGTTACACCTTTTGATATTACTCTATCAACAAAAGAAGACCATTGGATCCCATATCATGGGAATAATAAACCCTAACAATGATTTAATTGAATGGAAAAGGTGGTAAAAGAAGGGACTATGGATATATTCTACAAAAGAGTTTAAACAAGCCTCTGGGGGCTGAAATGGCACACACATGAGATCACACATGAGTTATAGGGAATTATGTCAGCGACCTGAGGCTATGAACGAGCGCTAAGGGTCAATATTTCAACACATGTTGTCGAAGGAAAGAAATCAACAATTCATATCTAAATGTGTTCCGCCTTACAAGATCTACAGTGGATAATGTACATCGCACCCACAACTTCCTCAGACTTTAATGACATTTGGGCATGTGAGCGTGGTTTTAGAGTGTGATACATGGCTTTGCTTTTTTTTGTTTCGCATGAATTTTTGATATGATAAAACTACTCACAGGCCCATGTGATACCACTAGTGGTATTTCAGAAGCTATCTACGTTGAGTGTCTACTTGGAACTCACTAGCAAAAGGAGATGGACCAATCAGGAAGGGTCAACTCATCCATATGGACATGATGTGGCCCGAAAACCTACTGATGAATGTTGCATAGTAAGAATTTTCCATGCAAGAACCCAAAAACGATTATTGATGGCGAGGAGACACATGGACCAACAAGACGATATCAGGCATGTAAGCCATGCCACTGGGGCATTCACCTGGACCAATGAAAACTTGACATGTGTTTGTTGTACATTGATGACATCAACCAAATTTTTGCACATTTGAGACCATGTTATTTCCAATAATGATGTGACATGTGTCTTCAGAGAATTCGAAGAGTTAAGAAGGGGATTTAATCAAAGATTAGGGTAAATTTAGAGTTACTGAAATATGGCCTTGAGGTAAAGTTTACAGTTATGTAAGCAACCTATGTATGGTTCATACACATCGATCATCCAAGTGCATCATATAGGTAATTTTATTCCCCTTTTCTCAATTATATACCTGGATTATGTGATTATTCACATTACTTATTAAAGAATGAAGTCCAAGTCAAGTCGTAGAAAGGCCCAAAAGTTGCCCAAGCGACTTGATCCTCATGATAAATTGGAAGGCAGGGAAGGAGATGTTGTTGGAAGATTGGTTGTTGTCATTGATGTCAACCCTAGTCATGGGTTTTGGACCAGAAGATTGATGAA
Source organism: Picea engelmannii (assembly GCA_009831015.1). Classification (NCBI taxonomy): domain Eukaryota; kingdom Viridiplantae; phylum Streptophyta; class Pinopsida; order Pinales; family Pinaceae; genus Picea; species Picea engelmannii. The sequence goes on from ML812409.1 coordinate 36,460, forward strand.
GTTATTTGGACATGAAGGAAAATGAAAATGAAGATACAACACCCATGGATGGATAGTATACATCATGCT
>ML812409.1:38267-85705 GCA_009831015.1 Picea engelmannii
GGTATGTGGCACGTCACGTGGATCCTCATGGTTGAGGAGAAATGAATTTTTGAAGATGACAAAGTGAATTGTACATGTAGGCCCTGAAGACAATTAAAGAAAAGAATTACAAAATAAGAAAGTGTCAGGTCGGCCCTAATGTAAAAGGAAGTGACATAAATGGTATAAATAAACATCATTATACATTCATTTGATACAAGTCGAATTTCAGAGAGAAGAAGAGGTAAAAGAAGGCCGGATTTCAAGGGAGGATGAAGTCTTTTGGAGATGTGTTCTAAGTATCAACAGATGTCTTTGATATCGACTTGTCATATCGTGACATGTATCAATTAATCAAAAGGGCACAGAAGGATTCCAATGGTTTGAAATACTACATGTTTTTATGGGTGTCAAACATGGCTATTTCAGTTATACCCAGACTTATCACTTCCCATAAATGGTGGAGTGGTGTGCCTCGCATAATGATATTCAAAATGAACACATTATGAATGCTAACTATAATGGGGTTATCTATGTTGGATTACTAAGAGGGGGGGTGAATCAATAATAGAGGAATTTAATCATTTTTCACCATAAAATGCAAGTGTTATATCAATGTAGAAATATCATCCAATAGTTGCAGAGTAAATAAACAATGAAAAAATGAGCAATCACACACATACATAGTACACAAGTGTTTTACGTGGAATCCTAAGTGGGAGAAAACCACATAATTATTTTTCTTATATATCTTTAAGAATTACATTCATTGGAAGCACCAACTTCCTTTGTTTTCCAGCTGCAACTGGAAGGAGGATCCAATCCCCTAGTTTCTCAGGCTACAACCTGAAGGAAGATCCAACTCCCCAATTCTTTGGCTACAACCAAAAGGAGGATAAAACCCCCTATTTTCTCAGGCTATAACCTGAGGGAAAATCCAACTCCCCAATTCTTTGGCTACAACCAGAAGGAGGATGCAACCCCCTATGTTCTCCGACTACAACCGGAAGGTGGCTACAACCACATGTCCTTGCCCCGTCCAACCGCCCTGATGTAGAAGTAGAATGATGGAACCATTGTCACACTATCACTATGAGATATACTGCTGGAAACCTATACCAATAACCTGTGCCAACATGTACCATACATCATCCTGTACCTCAACCTATACCATAAACAAATGCATCAATCATGCACCAAACCTGTACAAATAACCTGTCACAATAACTTGTCCAAACAACCTATAATCAACCTGTACCATAAACAAGTGCATCAACCATGCACCAACCTGTACCTCAACCTTTTTCTTCTTGTAGCGTTCTGCTACCGTGGTTTTTCTATTGCACTTTTCCTGTCGCGATTTTCCTACCGCACTTTTTCTGTCGCAATTTTTCTGCCGCACTTTTCCTGTCGTTATTTTCCTGCTGCACTTTTTCTGCAGCACTTTTCCAGCCACGATTTTCCTGCCGCACTTTTTTTGCTGCACTTTTCCTGCCGCGATTTTCTTGCCGCATTTTTTCTGCTGCACTTTTATGTCGTAGTTTTCCTGCCACGATTTTTTTGTCGTAGTTTTCCTGTCGCGATTTTTCTGCCGCACTTTTCTTGCCACACTTTTTCTACCGCACTTTTCTCTATCAATAATACCTACCCAAATAACCTTTCACAAACTAGATATTCAATAGGTAATTAAATGAGAGACCTTTGCCTCTTATTTATACTTTCATGTAGCTTCCTCAATGGGTTACCTTCTAACCATCTTAACCCACTTTCCTTATTTTAGGGCTAACCCTCTTGTCCACTTAGTAATTTCTCCATTAACTTTATTATTTAAATAATTTCTTTTGTAATCACTTTGACTTATAGTACTCTCATCACTTCACTTTATTATTTACCTTCTAACCATCTTAAACCACTTTCTTTATTTTAGGGCTAACCCACTTCTAACCACTTGTCCACTTAGTAATTTCTTCATTAACTTTATTATTTAAATAATTTATTTTGTATCCACTTTGACTTATAGTACACTCATGACTTCACTTTATTATTTAAATAATTTCTTCTTTGCAACCACTTTGACTACTTTGACCTGTTGGGGCTTCTAGATGACTCATGAGGGTTCTTCAACTTGACATGGCCATAACTCTCTAACCGTGAGGAGTTATGTGACGTTCCACATACGACCGAAAATGGCATGACATGTATTATCCATCTAGAATAGTCTTATCTTCAAATATATTAAAACTTATACCATTATACATCAAACAAACTTGGGTCCATTACCCAAACCTTTGTGCTAATAGAATTTGCTACCAGAATTTCTTTAAGGGTTGACATCAATGAAAACCAACCCAAATAATCAACAATATCCCCCTTTGGCATTGATGGAAACACTCTGATGCAATACAGAAGTCATATAACCCATTCTCCCCTTGTGACCATCACTCCCCCTAGAACCATGCCTATGTGCTCTTTCTCCAAGCATCTACCTTTGCATTTGATAAATCTCTCCCCCTTTGTCATCAATGGAAAAGGTATCTTTCCATCTGGGGCTGCTCCCCCTGACTGAACTCTTCCTGAAACTGATCTCCCAACCTGAACTGTCCTCTTTATGGTGCTTCCTTGTGTAAATATAAGACATATAAGATAAGCATTCAAAAGAATTCATTTTGGAGTAGAAATTACTCTGAGTCTCTAGCGAAGATACTCAAAGGATTCCCTTGGAAGAAGTTTTTTTAATATGTCTGCCACTTGTTCTTTTGTGCCCACATATTCAACTTTGATGTCTTCTATGCAACCTGTTCACATAGAAAGTGATACTTTATTGGAATGTGCTTCATCTTGGAGTGCATCATCGAGTTCTTTGAGATACTGATGGTGCTTTCATTATCACAATATATTGGAGTGGGCTCATCATACTCAACCTGTATATCTGTTAAAGTTTGTTTCATCCATAACACCTGAGTACAACATCTTGCTACTACAATATACTCTACTTCGACTGTAGATAAATATATTGATGATTTTTTCTTTCTTAGCCAAGATACTAAACACTCGCCCAAGTAGAATGTTTCTCCATTGGTGCTTCATCATTGATCAATGCAACCTTCCCAATCTGCATCTGTGTAGGCAATAAGTGATAGATCCTTTCCTTTTGGATACCATAATCCAAACTCTTTTGTTCCTTTGAGATATCTGAAAATCCTCTTCACTGCTAAGACATGTGATTCCTTTGGTGTTGTTTGAACTTATGACACATGTACAACTACCTGCATTACATCTGGTCTGGCTACTGTCACATAGAGTAATATACCAATCATTGACATGTATTACTCTGGTCTGTATACTTTGAATCATCATCTTTGCTGAACTTGCAACTGGTTTGCATAGGAGTGGTAATTGGTTTGAAATCTTCCATTCTGAACCTCTTTAGCCTTTCTCTGATATACTTAGTTTGAGAAATAAAAATTCATTGGTTGATTTGACGTATCTAAAGACCCTGAAAGAAGGATAGTTCTCCGAGTAATGACATTTCAAATTCATTCTACATATCCTTTGCAAATTCCTATCTTAATCTGAAATCATTGCTTCCAAAAATAATATCATCAACATAAAATTCAATTAACAAAATACTATCTTGGGTTACCTTGATGTAGAGGTTGTTGTCTGCACTTCCTTTTCTAAACCCTTCCTACTATAGATATTTATCCAATCTAGAGTACCATGATATAGGAGCCTGTTTTAGACCATATAAGGCCTTCTTCAATTTTCACACGTAATATTCGTTCTCTAACAACTGAAATCCTTCTGGTTGTTTGATGTAGACTTCTTCTTCATATTTTGCTTCTTCTTCATAAAGTTCTTCCATTGATTCATTTTATTATTCCTTTAATTTGTGTCCACCTATTTCATCAATTGTTACATTGATGTTTTACACAACTTTGTTCAACCTCAGATTGTAACACTTGTATGTTTTACATGTACTTGAGTAACCAACAAGTACTCCTTTATCCACATGAAAGACAAACTTTCTCATTCTTCCATCTTCTCTTTTGATGTAGCATTTACTTTCAAATACTCTAGAGTGATTTACACTTGTTGGTATTCCTTTTCATAGCTCATAGGGAGTTTTTTCATTGTTGTTTCTGAGCATTACTCTATTTTAAATGTGAGTTGTTGTATGCACTGCATGTGTCCAAAAAATATCTGTCAGTTTTGAATCCATTAGCATTGTTTGAGCCATTTCCTGTGTAATTATCATCCATTATGATAGTGTTCCTTTGTCTCTGAACCAATCTATGAATCCATGCTCTCGTCTATTATCATATATATATCATGCTAAGTGTTCTTATGAATCCATCCCTGTCCATACTATCCAAGACTCTACTGCACAATTGTCCATAATGTTGACCCATTTATCATTGTACTATAATGTCGTATTCACTACTACAACTGATTGTACTTCTGCTAACTTATTGCTCTGTATATGTCTATTCAAACTCTGCAAGCTACTCGAAGGATGGTTCTTTGGTCTGTCATAGCTATCGCATAGAATCCCCCTGTCTAATATTCATTTTACCTGGGAGTCTCTAAGCCAGATGGATCAGAACAATTTCTGCTCTGATGTGTATTCATCATCATCTTCATTGGTAGATTCATCATCTCTCTGAGCTCTGACTTCTTTCTTTTTGTCTTTGGATTCATATTTCACTACAATGTCTGAAAGTACAATCTCTTGAACCTGTTCCTTATTTACCTATCCTTCTTTTCTTTCAGTTGTTTTCCAAACCTTTCTGTATATGACATCTTTCTTTTTCTCTGTAGAATTTTCTTCATCTTGTTTTATTGCCAATCTTGCGATCTCTTGGACCTGGTCTTTGTTCACCTATTCTTCGTGTTTTCTTATCCATACTTTCTTAAATATGATATTAGTGTTCTCTTTCATGGAAGTATCAATCATTCTTATACAATTACTAGCTATGTGTCCATAGTTATGACAGTTGTAACATTCAATGTTATGTGGGGCCACATAGGCATTTCTTGCTTGAACATTTCTTTTATAATCCCTGCATTATGCAACCTTATGTGCAAAGTTAGTACAATAAAAACAATGACCATAAAAGAAATTTGCATACCTGGGAGTGAATGATTTTCTTTGTGGCATAGTCCTTCTGAATTTTTTCCTTGACTAATCATGATCATGATTGAATCTTTTTTGTGGCTTGAACATGGATGGTCTTCTTGAAGATGTATCTTCAATGGGTTTCTTAGATTCTGGTTGACCACGATTCCTTCCTTTGAGTACTTTTGCATAACTCTTTCTATTTTCTTCATTCTTCTTTTCTAGCAACCTATAGTGCTTCTATTAATTCTCTATAACTAATGTGGATGTTTATGTCTCTTAAACGTTCTTATTGAGCTTGATGATTTTACTTTTCAATGTGAAAAAATCTTCTTCAAGCTTCTCAACCTCTTCTTCTTTCTTCATTATCTGAGACTTCATGACTTCTTCTGTTCTTTTTTGATGGTTTAGATCATTAGTTATTTCATTAAGATGATCTGTCAATATCTTCTCTCTCACTTATGCTTCTTCCTTATGTACTTATATGTTGGCTTCCAAATACTTCTTTTGATATTCAATATTTTCTTCGATTTTTCTGTCTTTTTCTAGTTGAGTTCTTAAGTTCTCGATGACCTATTGGGCTTCTTCAAAAATGTGAACACTTTCCTTTTGTTTCATCAATTCTTTCTTGAGTGACTTGTTTTCTTCTCTTAGTTCATCTAAGTCACTAATCAATTCTGCTTCATAATTGTCTTCCTTTTCAATTAGTTTTTCTGTCTCATTTCCTTCATGGCATTCTGTTTCAAGATGTCCACATTTTTCACAATTAAAACAAAACAACATACCTCTGGTGATTATGTACTCTTCATCTTCTGAATCTATTTGAGATGGTGAACATAATTCTTCTTGATCTGTATCTACATCTTCTTTGGTATTTTTTGAATCTGTGATGGGTGAAGAATATATGTCATGTAACTTATCCCAAATTTCTTTGGCTGATGAACATTTACCAACATTTTCTCTTACCAGATTAGGTAATCCTTCCCAGATGAAATCCATTGCTATTTTTTTATTCTTCTTCAATTCCTTCTTGGTTGCAGTCTTTTCCCTTTTTGAACTATCATATCCTGTAACAACTGATAGCCAAATATAATTTCCATGTGTCTATAAAAATACTTTCGTCCTTATGCTCCACATCTCATACTTTAAACCATTCTAACCATTAAACATTGGTACTCCATTCTCATAATAATCCATGATCTCCTTCTAGTGGTTAAATTGTTTCCTCAAGGAACCAGCTCTGATACCAATTGTTGGATTACTGAGAGTGGGGTGAATCAGTAATAGAGAAATTTAATCCTTTTTCACCATAAAATGCAAGTGTTATATCAATGTAGAAATATCATCCAATAGTTACAGAGTAAATAAACAATGAACAAATGAGCAATCACACACATACATAGTACACCAGTGTTTTACGTGGAAACCCAAGCGGGAGAAAACCATGAAATGATTTTTCTTATATGTCTTTAAGAATTAGATTCAGTGGAAGCACCAACTTCCTTTGTTTTCTATCTGCAACTGGAAGGAGGCTCCAACCCCCTAGTTTCTCAGGCTACAACCTTAAGGAAGCTCCAACTCCCCAATTCTCTGACTACAACCAGAAGGAGGCTACAACCCCCTAGTTTCTTAGGCTACAACCTGAGGGAATCTCCAACTCCCCAATTCTCTGGCTACAACCAGAAGGAGGCTACAACCCCCTACGTTCTCTGGCTACAACCGGAAGGTGGCTACAACCACCTATCCTTGCCCCATCCAACCGCCCTAACGTAGAAGTAGAATGATGGAACCATTGTCACACTATCATTGTGATATGTACTGTTGTAAACCTGTACCAATCAACCTGTAATCAACCTATAACAACCTGTACCAATAACCTGTGCCAACATGTATCATACATCATTCCGTAACTCAACCTATACCATAAATAAATGCATCAACCATGCACCAAACCTGTACAAATAACCTGTCACAATAACCTGTCTAAACAACCTGTAATCAACCTGTACCATAAACAAGTGCATCAACCATGCACCAACCTGTACCTCAACGTTTTTCTTCTTGTAGTGTTTTGTTGTCACGGTTTTTACCTTTTCTGCCATGGTTTTTCTGCCGCACTTTTCCTACCACACTTTTCATGCCGCACTTTTTCTGTTGCGGTTTTTCTGTCGCACTTTTCCTACCACGATTTTTTTGCCGCACTTTTTCTGCTGCACTTTTCCTGCCACGATTTTCCTGCCACACTTTTTCTGCCACACTTTTCTTGCCACGATTTTATTGCCGCACTTTTTCTACTGCACTTTTCCTGCCACACTTTTTCTGTCGCAATTTTCCTGCCGCGATTTTTCTACCACACCTTTTTTTTGCCGCATTTTTCCTGCCACACTTTTTCTGTCTCACTTTTCTTGCCGCACTTTTCTCTATCAATAATACCTTCCCAAATAACCTTTTACAAAATAGATATTCAATAATATTCAATAGGTAATTAAATGAGAGACATTTGCCTCCTATTTATACTTTCATGTAGCTTCCTCAAGGGGTTACCTTCTAACCATCTTAACCCACTTTCCTTATTGTAGGGCTAACCCACTTCTAACCACTTGTCCACTTAGTAATTTCTCCATTAACTTTATTATTTAAATAATTTCTTTTGTATCCAATTTGACTTATAGTACACTCATCACTTCACTTTATTATTTACCTTCTAACCATCTTAAACCACTTTCCTTATTTTAGGGCTAACCCACTTCTAAGCACTTGTTCACTTAGTAATTTCTCCATTAACTTTATTATTTAAATAACTTATTTTGTATCCACTTTGACTTATAGTACACTCATCACTTCACTTTATTATTTAAATAATTTATTCTTTGCAACCACTTTGACTACTTTGACCTTTTGGGGATTCTAGATGACTCATGAGGGTTCTTCAACTTCACGTGGTCATAAATCTCTCACAGTGAGGAGTTATGTGACATTACACATACCACCAGAAATGGCATGACATGTACTATCCATCTAGAATAGTCTTACCTTCAAATATATTAAAACTCATACCATCATACATCAAAAAAACTTGGGTCCATTACACAAACCTTTGTGCTACCAGAATTTCTTCAAGGGTTGACATCAATGACAAACAACCCAAATAATCAACAATCTATTCCATTTCTAGAGAATCAATTATACCGATACTTCCATTTTATAACCTCGTTACTACAAAAATCATAGATGAAGATCAGCATTCGGTTAAATATCAATATTTATGGCAATTAGAAAGAGAAAGGTTGCTCAGTAAATTGTTACCTGAAAATACCCCTTTACCTCTGGGTTCTCCCACATAGCCATCATCGATTTTCTCAGATACAACTAGATAGGTGGTCTCCATGATCTATCAAATTTTAGGGTATGAAAATGATCACGGGGTGAATGAAACTATTTTGGGTTTATTGTCAGCTTTATGTACCATAGATTATAGCACCTTGGTTAAATATGATTATGTCGAGTATCTAGTCGGGGCTATTAATTATCAACAATCAACTCATCCCACTACTAAATATTTTCAATATCAGTGTTATTTATGACACCTTATAATGTTTAATAATGTTGCAACCTTCCATAACTTAGGCTTACAGATATTTGATGACACCTCTGGTTTAAGCTCGTAATGGGATGGACTAAAGAGATAAGGTTAAAGTAACATAATAAGGGTTTATCTCCCTTTGTAAATAAGTATGTGAGCATTGTGTATAGTATGATTCATTAGATTCAGCCTCCTAGGATGTTCGGTGATTTGAAGAAAATCCTTTGTTTGACTAAGGAAACCAATACATGAGAATGGTATTTTTCAAACAAACTTACCTTAATCAGGGTTTATGGCTGTGAGGGAGAACCATATAAGTTTCCAGTGTTCTTGACTCCTAAGATTTTTTCCTTGGAATACATTAGGCAAAGGATGGTGTCATATTATCTCCACTTCACTCAGCATAAGAAATCAATCACCTTCAAGCTCCCACATGAGGTGGGGCCTTTTCATTTCAAATTGAGAATTGCAATCAGCTTTGTAGAAGGCATGTTGTTATAGTCCAAAAATGCCACATCTATGCGTCCAAGACATTGGCCCATCCATTTTCATCCTTTACCAATCATATTATTGAGGTTTCCTTCTAAAAAACAACTTTTTGGATAAAGTACGTGTTTTGTTGCACTATTATCCTGCGTACATACGCATGTTGCATGTTAGTCCGCTCGCGTACATATGTCTAATGCATGCTAGTTAGCCCGCATTTACCTACAAAAAATGCAAAAAATATAAAATTGTGTGTATTTCAGCAGAGTTTACGGGATATGAAGGGTTTCCTAACCATTTTACCCCCTGTAGCCCTTCCCCAAACTGAATAACCATATTTTTCTCATATAAAAAGGGGTCTAGGGGAGTCATTTAAACATATGAACAAGAATATAAGAAAACTTGGCAAAAATCCTTTCCCTCTCATTGCCCAAGTTTTGCATCTTGCTCTCAGTTTTATCCTCAGCTTTCCCTTCCATCCATTCTCCCTATGCAACCCTTCCTTCTCCCGATGTTGGCATATTGGTTGTGATAATTCTATATGGGATTGGTTCGCTTGGAGTCACAATAGAGGAGCCCAGACTTGGTTTGTAGAGCGGTGTCTACAAGAAAAGGTTATAACATTTCATCTTATATATGAATAAAAGAGATTATCTTTGTCCCAAAACTTTACATGTACATTCTCTTATCTATTTGATCATTTAAATCTATATTTAGGATTTTAAGTGATTACTAGATATTTTATATGTTTTTGTGTTTTGTTCTTAGTCTATTGTAGGTCAACTTTGGGAGGAGATCTTTGATCTAAGAGGCAACTACAAGTGGAAGAGGTCTACATAAACCATAAGGATTCAAAGTGCTCTTCTTAACCTTCTCTTACCTCTCTCTTATCGCTTAGTCTAGATTTTTTGGGGGTAGATTAGAGATAATTCAATATTTTAAGGGAGTTATAGCTCTTCCTATTCCTTAGACCCAGTTTAGAGAGAATTTTCCCCATAACACACGTTACAGTAATTTTATTTTGAAAAGGAAAATAGTTGATTTTATGATCCACAAGGGATAATTGCATCCACGAAGCTTTCTTACAAGCATCAACTTGATCAACTAATAAAAAATGTTGCTAACCTTGACACATGGGAAGAGGTGAAGCATATCTTGATGGAACAGATACAGAATTCACCAGTGGATGGATCATATTCCACAAAGGCCTCAGACACTTCTAAAAATCTAGAAGCTTTATTGGGAAAAAGACCTTCTCATGACACATTCTGAGATGGAAATAGATGAACCCATAAGTAAAATGTCAAATAAGGAAGAGGATCCTGATATACATGATATCAAGGGTGATTCTCTTGATAAAGGTAAAGGTGTGTTACAAGTGGTTGAAACACCCAATGGAGAAGGATTTGTTTTTTGTTTTAAAAGCTCCTCCTCCCTCTTATACTATACAACATTATCCATCAACTCAATTTTCAATTGGCCAGGTCATTTCTTCTACTTAAAAGGTGTCTTCTAACACACCACCTTCCTTTTTTAATTATTATGTTGATGTCAGGAGAGTTGGCATTGATGCCAAAAAATAATTGTTCCCCCATGTAAACTCGCATACCAAATTTCTCTCAGTAATGGATTATAATGAGAATGCATTGAGATTGGAAATATTACAATCAAAAGTGTCAAGGCCTTTCATAGTTGCAGACTATGAGGTCACTAGTTTCAAAGTACCTTTGCAAAATGTTCAACCTGAGGATATGTGAAAATTACACTAACAAACCAGTGAAATGATGTACAAGGGAGTATTTCAAGCCTCTGCAAGCGAGAGAAAGATAAAAGAATTGGCTCAGAATATTTATAAGCAATTCAGGCATGAGAAAAAAACAATAGGGGAAAAGACCATTCATATAGCATACCTTGAGAAGAAGATTGCAGTTATGAGTGTTGATTCTAAGAATCCTAAGGTGATGGAAGAGTTGCTAACTAAAAAGGACAATGAAATCATAATACTTAAGAAGAAGCTCAACATCCCAGAAGTTCAACACATGCAAACACATGAATTCCAAGCCATCTATGATGAGAAGGAATATATGTATCAGTCTCTCACTCATAGCCAACAAACTGTGGAAAGTCTACAAGAAGAAAACAAGTCCCTAACTGAGCAGCTAGAAAAATCCATGTAGTTAGCAAAGGAGTCTAAATCACAAATTATACCTCTGGATGACGATGAAATCATGTCCAAGATTATGTCATATTTGAGTGGGAAATTAATTCACTCAGAGAAAAGTTTAAATTTAGTACAGCTAATATAATAGAGTTACAGTAACAAGCCAAAAGTAGGGAAGTACTCTTGCAACAAATTGGTTCTTAGAAGCAACAGGTTGAGCAAGAACTAGAAAAAATGAAGTTGAGGGATATTGGTAAGTTGGTGTTGAAGGGGGTAAAAATTTAGTTTGGGATCATATATCATCATTGATATCTAGGAATTGGGATCAATTTAAGTTGAGGCAAGAGGAATATGAGTTAATTGTTGAAGTGAATAAAGAGATCAAGATTATAGCTACAGAAATGTCGGGTTAACCTGAGGTAGTTGAGGAGTTAATTAAATTATTGAACATTATATCTAAGGAGCATCTCAAGAATTTAAATATATTAGATAAGAATACTATGGTAATGGAAGAAAAAAGAGTGTTGGATAAAAGGTAACTCATAAATAACACAGAGTGTAAAGTTCATGAACTAGAAGGGGAAATATCTTCATTCAAGAGGATTTTCAAAAAGGTGATCAGTTTTGGGTTGCCTAGTTTATGCGATGGTGATGGATATATATTTTTAGAGAAAAAATATCAGAATTTGTTGGATGACAAAATAAATGACGATAGAATATTTAATAATCTATAAATATCCTTGAAGGGACAAGATGTACATGATATGTTGGTTGTTGACTTTGTACTGTTATGCATCCTGAGATTAATCTTGAAGGGTCTCTCTCCACCTTCTTATGAAATATATACACATTTGTATGAGATAAGTAGAAACCTAAAGCATTCGGAGTACCCTATTGGAAATGTATGGAAAACGTTGTGCAAGTATTTGCAAGTATTGACACCAAAACAAGGACAAACCAATGGTACACGTGGAACGCCTTTTTAATATGGGTCTTGATTAGAACCAATTTTGGAAAGTCTTTTTGCCTAAGAATCATAACCACTCCATAATAAAGAAGTAGTATCAAGAAATTGCTAAGGAGGTTTCAAGAAGCAAGAAGTGGTTTTATTACAAGGAATAGATATAAATAGGCCATCATGATCATTATATCATCATCAGTAGATAGAGAAAGGAAGAGTGTCTGAACCTCAAAGTTAAGAGATCAATCCAACTCTAACAAAAATATGTATTAGGATAGGGAATCCATGACGTTGATAGGGATTCAATGATGTTTTTTTGTATTAGGTTGTAACCCCCATATCTCTTTCTTCTCCATTTTAGTTGATCCAACTTCCATCTCTGTAATGTATTCTAATTATTAATAAAATATTTCAGCAACAACTTTTGGCCCATATATGTTGTAAATGTGTATGGATTTATGATGAATGAGATTGATTTCATGTCTTTGACCAATCTTGATTCATGTATTGTTTATATAATTCGCATGTTTACAAAATATCTGTTATATGAATATATTGGACAATTCGTTGTTTGAAATGCATGTGATTCAAATTTGAATGCATAATTGTGGCAAATATTGAATTCTTTGAAGCTCAATACGTTATTCTCCACTCATGTCTGGTAATATTTTCTCTGTTGGATACCTTACCTACACTCTTCTCTTTCAACACAGTCACTCATTCTTCATTCTCAAAATTCTAGTACAATAGAATAGAAATTGCCCCTATTAGTCACAAGCAAGCCCAATCGTCATGTTTGGAAGTGTTAATGAGCTTTGAGGAGAGAGTATTTATGCATATCACCCTTTATAAATAAAGGTAGCTTAAAACCCTCTCTTGGGTTTTGGCTCGAAGGATCCTTGGAAACGTTCCTCTGAAAATCGACAACATCTCAAGTACTAACATCCTTAACCGGTGTCATTGTCGATGATGGAATTGTGAAGCTATATTCCCTGGGAAACGATAAAGATAAATGATAGTTCTTGAAGTTGAACAAGACCTAGACCCTTTCTTGTTCATAATTCACCCGACAACTCCACATTGGCATATCTGGCATCAACAAGAAATCATACCAGAGTGAATCCAGATCCTGCAACCATACCAAAATTTCCCAATCCAGAAAATTCGACCTTCTAGAGAAATACCCGTGAAATACTTTAGACATGAGGTTGTTAGGAAATTATATTTCCACGCTAAACCTAAAAGAAGAGAGGAAAACAGATTTAAGCTAGAAAACAAATGACAAAGAAACCACACAATAAACATATATTTTACCCTGGAAACCCAAACAGGAAAACCAACATTCCTTGAGAGTATTACTCTCTATTTGTCTTATTAATTCAAAATAAAAGGTTACATTCATATCCTTGTTCTATGCCTAAGACACAATCGACATCATACCCTCTTTCTTTACACAAGAAAAACCATGTAGCCAATTCAAATTACACATACATGACCAACAACTTACTTCTAAAGATTAGCATGAAGATCAACTTAATATAAATACAACACGCCTTATATTTAGGCTTTACGGTAGGAAAAACCATAAAGAAAGGTGCCCAAAAATGGTTACATATCCATGCAAATCATTGGCTACAAATCCAGTGAATATTGGGATTATGTTACAATCGACTATTGTTGGATTACCAGTCGACCTTCATTCGGTCTTCAGTCGGTTGCCACATGACCTACTATCAACCTCTTGTCAATTGACCTTTCCGACTTGTTGTCGATTACCTCGAATTCGAATTTCCCTGGTCGATCCACTCCAACCTTCGAATTTCACTGCAAAGAATATAACAACCCAACATTCTCCCACTCTTTATATTCTTTATTGAACTAGGAGTTTCCTAAAATTTTGTTCACATACCCAGGGAAAAAATTCCCATTGCCTCGTTGCACCAAGAGAACTTCACAACACTGACAGACTTGGTCAAAGAGTCTGATATGTTTTCCAACATGTCTATTTTCTCCAGCAACACCTTGTTTCTTTCCACCATCTCTCTTATGAAATGGTATTTTACATCAATATGCTTAGTCTTGGAATGATAGGTTGGGTTCTTTGCTAGAAATATTTCTCTTTGACTATCGCAACTTATCTACATATCTCTCTGCTCAAACCTGATCCCTGAACACATCTGTTGCATCCATATTTCTTATTTTCTTCCATGAGTGATTACCATGTTTTCAACTATCATTTTTGACAAGGATATGCCTGCTTGTTGCTTACTCATCCAACTGATTTCTCCACCGAACATCTTGAGCACATATCCACTAGTTAACCTTCATCGATCCATATCTCCATCCCAATTAGTGTCAACAAATCCATGTACATATAATTCATTGTCATCTCTAGGTTTCCCTTGGTATCACATAGCATAGTCATTTTTGCCACACAAATACCTAAATACTCTCTTGATAGTTTTTCAGTGCTCATTTCCAGATGTCGACGTGTATCTTCTCAACACTCCCACTACATGGGAAATGTTTGGTCGAGTGCATACCATCACATACATCATACTACCAACAACACTTGCATAGGGAACACGTGCCATATCCTCTATTTCTTCTTGCGTCTTTGGACAATGTTCAGCAATTAGCCTTGCTCCCACAGGAATTGGAACCTTTACAGGTTTGCAATCCTACATGTTGAAACATTTCAAAAATATTTCAATATACTTGTTCTTATTCAGCCAAACATTTCTAGTTGCTCGATCCATGTTGATCTCCATTCCTATAATGAAGTTTGTCTCACTAAGATCCTTCATGTCAAACTTGGAGGATATTTGCTTCTTCACCTCCTTTATTTCATTCATGTTGTTTATGATCAGCAACATGTCATCGACGCACAATGCTACATATATGAAATACCCACCTTATTCTTTGGGATATATGTAGTGATCATCTTTGCTTCTCAAAAATATCAAACTAAGGATGTATGTGCCAAAATTTTGATACCACATCCTTGGTGATTTATTTAGACCATAAAGGGATCTTTTCAATTTGCACACCAAATCTTTCTTTCCCTTTACTACAAATCCTTCATATTGTTTCATGTAGATTTCTTCTTCTAGGTCCCCATGTACAAACATTGTATTCACATACATATGTTTTATTTCTAGATCAAATGTTGCAACCAAAGACATTAGTACTTTAATGGAGGTTAATTTTGAAATAGGGGAAAAAATCTCACCGAAGTTAACTCATTCGACTTGGGAATATCCTTTCGCTACCAGAGGAGCTTTGAATTTCTCTACTTGAATTGTTGCGTTCATCTTCTTCTTGAATACCCACTTGCTACTGATGGGATTTATTCCATTAGGTAATTCCACTAAATCCCACCTCTCATTCTTGTGCAAGGATTCCATCTCTTCAACCATGGTGTCTATAATGTCCCCATTTTTGGACATTATTATGTTACAGAGTGTTATGCTTACCAGAGTAGCCAAATGGGGGTGACAGTGAATTCATGATATATTGAGGGGTTTTATTGGGCCCAAATTGCATCGTTCATCATATTTCATCATTAGGATCCTTTCCGCACAACTTGGCTTTGGTTTTGTTTCATTCCGACGATTTCTGTAATTTTGAGTTATTATGGGTCATATTTTAATTAATTTCACTAAGGTCATTTTGGGCATAATACTTGGAGAAAACTCTTATTGTAATATCTCATCGTAATAAAGAGGAATAGAACTATAGGATTAGATGATGAGAAGTGACTTTCAGTTGCTGGAGAATCCATAGGGACGAATAAATCACTTTTTAGAGGCAAAAAGGCCAATTAATTAATAAAGTTATTTAATTAAAGAATAATAAAAACAAAGTAAAAGTCACTTGGAGGGAAAAGGTGAACAGGGGGGGTAAAAAAGATATAGGGGCCTCTATTCTCTCATTATGTTGATTATCATTTTGATGTCTAGCTTCTTTCTAGAGAGCCCACGCACTTGGGGGTTTTGAGGGTTTTGTCTAAACAAACCATAGAAATCATATCGGTGGTGAAATATCCCACCCAGCCTGGTCCAAGCTTGGTCACGGAGGTGAAATATTCCTCCCTCACCATTCTACATCAGTTACCATTCAGTTACAAGGGTATTTGACGAAGCAGAGCACATTTCTTGTGGGTTTTTGCAGAGCTAGGGCACACTTTCTTGAGTGAGGAGTTCGTGGAGGTTTGTAGACTTCATATATGAGAGATATATCTCTTTAGATATCTTATTTATCCCTAGGGTTCCTATTTACATCATTATTGGAGTGGATTCTTCATCCCATTCATCCCATCTCTCAGGAGGACGTGTTTCTCTTTAGGAGGGCGCATTGTGCATAGGGGATCCAGTGTTTTGGAGGGTGAGATCTCACCCAATAGCTAGGAGGCTCACCGGGGGTTTTTATTATCTCCCGATCTATAGTTTGGCATCATTTTTAGAGGCTTTGGAGGCCATCTTCAAGGAGGTCAAAATCTTAGCTTGCTACAGCCAGTGAGGGTGCATTTTTCTAGGGAAGACAATCATCTACAACAAGGGAAAAGCTTGGAGCTATAGATCTTTTGTATCCAACTTGAGGAGGATTTTGGAATCCTATATCGTCGTCTCTTTATTGTATATTGGAGGAATTGTCAACCATACACTCTATTCTCTTATATGTATTCTAGATCTACTCCATTTTGTATGTGGTCAACTATATATCTAAATAAAATCTGATATGAGGTATTTGTGGCTATTTCTTGTGTTATTTGTCTTGCATCTTGTTGAGTATATTCCATTGCTATATAATTATCATTTGTTGGCTACAAACACACAATCAAACCATAATATTAAACCGTAATGCAACTCAAGAAGAAAAATATGCTAAGTGTTTGACAAAATTCCACAACCAGAAAACATAAAACTTAAAATGTTCCAAGTAAACCTGTTTGGGAACAATACAATGGTATCAAAGCGAATTTCCTTCACCAGCCTGTGATATACATTGATGATCTAGAGGAGAGATGGAGTTTGCAGATTTTGCAGAAGAGATAATATATTGTGATGAGGAATATTATGCCCTTAATGAGACATTTAGGGCCCAAGTAACATTCCAATAGTTTGTATCCATCAAAAATCCTAGGTGGAGCAAAAATGAGGTTACACATTGGGCCAAAAATATGGAAGAAATCCATTATTGGAACAGCATAGCAGAGGAAAACAAAGCCAAAGAAGGAAAGGAGGTAGATGCATCACTACCAGCTAGTAGATGAAAGGAAGCACAGATTGATCCTACACCCATCAGGTGCAGGGAAATTTGCTACAATTGCAAAGTTCCTTGGGAGCCAGATCACAAATGGAGGGGTAAAGGTAGAGTGAATTACATTGAGGTGTAGTATGATAGTGATGATGAGGATGACTATGAGGATGAGACCTTAGATGCCTCATTATAGAATTCATGAGACTATTGTATGTGTGATGGACATTTTGATGGACAGGATGATAATGCATGTTCTTTAGCTTCCCTATCAGACAGTGTTGAGTACCCAACACTTCAACACAGTGGTGAAACTTGTGAGGATTCATATGTATTAGCACCTGGTATGAGGTCATGAATAGGGGAAATTGTTCCTCCCATGGAGATGAGCGTGACACATTCCTTACCTTCTCAGACATTTATGATAGACATGACACAGGAGGATATCAGTGGCATTCTGGATGTGGTAGAGGAGCCTTGTGTAGTATTGGAACACAAGGGATATATGGATCTGCAGGTCTAGGTGGAGAGGCATGAATTGGAGACACTTGAATATATACATACCTATCATTATGAGGAGAGTGATTCACCTCTTATATGGATCCTATTGTTAGATCGGGTTGTGGAGACCGACAACTTCTTGGGATACTCACTCCCAAGATCGGTCTACAGTGATGAGGATGCACTCCTTATTGGTTGGGATGACCATATCTCATCTTTGGACACATCTAAATGGGATCTAGGTGAATATGGCATTAGTGGAGTGAGCACACGGAGGATACAACTACTCATATAGGATACAATGTGATTCAGATGAGGGTAGAAGTTGGTGATGGTGTGCAGTGGAATACATGAGGACTCGGTAGCACAATGGACAATGGGAAGTTCAGTGCCTTATATTTTTAGGAGTGTGTTGTTGGGGATTCCATTGTTGACACTAGCAATGAGAGGCATGAGGTAGCACCTCAACGGGATTGTCATCAGGAGTCATGACACTTGACAAGGAAGTTGAGAGTAAGTGAGGACATGATCATGGAAACCACTAGATGCATTGATGATATGCATGCATTGGTGGAAGGATATTGTTGGAAAGCCTTGATGGAACATGATAGCTTAGATGGGGAACTTTTCATTGATGACTTCCATACACTCAGGGAGAGAGTGATTGTGATGAGGACCAACTACTAGCAGTTATTGATGGATAGGAATTACCTATTGTAGGTTGGAGATATGTATCATAGGGAACTAAGGGAGAAGGAGGTTGAGGTGGACCGAATCACTCATGAGTTGGTGAGAACACGGGGATTCTTGGAAGGCGCACAAACAACCCTTCAGGAATCATGGTCCAGATTATAGGATCTCCTTGAGGAGACAAGTCAGGTATCTACTACATCTATCTCAGAAGAGATTCAGATGTTTACTTTAGCCACTTCGCCAGAGTATGTTGGTGGTTTGGTAGAGGAGTGGCATATGATGGAGGTGTGTGAGGGATATGACCACGAGACAATAGAGGATGCCCAGATGTCACAGGGACAACCATTCATGGGTAGTTGGTCATACACATACACATGGGGATTCCATAGCTAGGGGTAGTTACAAGGACACTTCCATTAGTGTTCCAGGATTGGCTAACATCCATGTATAGGTTGATCCAACAATAAGCCTTGGATACATGATGAGCCAGGAGGATATAGGAGCTTGCATGAGTATACAAGGGCATATGATTATGAGAGTTAGTTCATAGGGGCATGCATAGGTGTACAATAGGATTTGGGGGGACGCATTGGATTGCATGGAGGAGACATACTTAGTGGAGCATGGATATTCCTCTCCCTTGCAAGATTACATAGTTTTGGGAGATCACCTCCACAATAGTAGCAACTTTATGAGTGATGATGGAAGGAGAGTGATTTACCAACAGGTTGTGGAGTTACCGACTGTTGTACATAATGGTTGGAGTTTAGTGATGAGTACATGCAATTATTCACCATGGGTACTAGTGGTTGATCTTTTGGTCAAGTCCTTGGGATTGACAAAAGAATATGATATGTCCCATGCCTACAGATAATTACAGTTATTTATGTTAGCCTTTCCTGATATTTTCATCATTGAAAACAACACAAGGGGAGATAGACATTGTCAGGGGACATGGATATTTGATAGGCAGAGACCTCCTGAAAAGAGTGACTTTATTACATATAACAGGATAGGGGAGGATCATCAGAGATAGACAATTAAGGCCTTGGGAGTGATGGAGAGTATCTTAGGCCATGGGACAGAGGATATCTCAGTGGTTGATACAAATTTAGATTCCAATTTGGATGAGGATGAAGAGATTCTGAAATTTATCAATATGGCACATCAACAATTAGTGGGGATTAGAAGTGATGAACTTAAAAAATTTCCATGGGATCCGGGAGTCCATTTGGTCAGTATTTTGCTTCATCTTATGATGTTCCAGGTTGCACCAGAGAGCAACATACTTAACTCTTGGATTATTTTGAGAGGGCTTGTTGGTATTTTTTCTATGTGGCGAGACAGGTTCTCCATGTTGATACTTGTGATCGAGTATGGCGATGTATGGGAATATTTTGGTTCCATGGGGATACCTTTACAGGTTCAGCTTCTTGATAGCAGACCCAATTATCATAGGTATTTTAGCATGAGGATATAGGAGTGGAGGATACAGTATGTATATGTTGGGAAGATAGTCATGATCAGAGTAGTGCAACACCAACATGATGGTCCCTTTTAGAGATTAGCATGGGACCCTAGGATTACAGGGTTGGTAATTTCATTGACTGATGGAGGAGAGTGGATCTTTGCAAGGGAAAACCACTTTGATTTTCCATTGAGATTTGGTTTTGGGGGGAGCACGTCACTTGTTGGTGATTCATTGAGGTCTGGTAGTACCTCACTATGGTAGCATCACGTTCAGTCAGTGGAGGCTATGTTGGGTTTGGTATGGTCTTGGAGGTCAGACTCATTTCGAGTGGAGGTCGTCTGTTATTTACAAGAGACTCATGGTGTTGATATATTACATGAATATACTTCACAGGGCATTGTAGTTCACATCTTGATATGGGATCTAGGGATTGGAGTGTTGGGTAGTCCATAATTTGATGGGGTCTAGATCTGAGTAGAATGGTTTCCTGGGGAGTTGATTGAGGATCGGGTGCACACGATCATTCTACTCATCGGGAGCATTCGGGTATCATGTATGGTGATCACTTGGAGGGGCCATGTCTTGAGGAGAGCTTACTATAGGTCACATAGGTGGATACAGGATCCTGGTATCACATACAGTTTGATTCAGTTATTACTTGAGGACAACCAATATTCTAGCAGGGAGGACTATAATGTCCCCATTTTTGGACATTATTATGTTACAAAGTGTTATGCTTACCAGAGTAGCTGGATGTGGGTGACAGTGAGTTCAAGATATATTGAGGGGTTTTATTGGGCATGACTTTCATCGTTCATCATATTTCATCATCGGTATCCATTCCGCCCAGCTTGGATTTGGTTTCGTTGCATTCCGACGATTTCCGTAATTTTGAGTTATTATGGGTCATATTTAATTAATTTCACTAAGAAGGTCATTTTGGGAATAATACTTGGAGAAACCTATTAGTGTAATAGCTCATCATAATCAGGAGGAAGGGCACTACAGAATTAGATGATGAGAAGTGACTTTCAGTGGTTGGATAAGCCATAGGGACAAATAAATCACTTTTTAGAGGTAAAAAGGACAATTAATTAATAAAGTGATTTAATTAAAGAATAATAAAACTAAAGTAAAATTCACTTGGAGGGAAAATGTGAACAAGGGGGATAAAAGAGAGATAGGGGCCTCTATTATCTAATTATGTTTATTATCATTTTGATGTCTAGCTTCTTGCTAGAGAGCCCATGCACTTGGGGGTTTTGAGGGTTTTTACTGAACAAACCCTAGAGATCAACTCGGTGGTGAAATATCCCACCCAACATTGTCCAATATTGGTCACCGAGGTGAAATATTCCTACCTTACCATTCTACATCAGTTACCATTCAGTTACAGGGGTAGTTGAGTAAGCAGGGCACATTTCTAGTGGGTTTTTGCAGAGATAGGGTGCACTTTCTTGAGTGAGGAGTTCATGGAGGTTTGTAGACTTCAGATCTAAGAGAGATATCTCTTTAGAGATATTAGTTATCCACAGGGTGCCTCTTTGCATTAGTATTGGAGTGGATTCTTTAGACCATTCATCCCATCTCTCAAGTGTTACGAGGAAAATCACTCTATGGCATGCGGTAAACCACAGCAGAAGGAAATGACTGCAGAAATCAATTATAATCTCAAGTATGCTATTGTT
The DNA here is from genome assembly GCA_009831015.1 of Picea engelmannii. Classification (NCBI taxonomy): domain Eukaryota; kingdom Viridiplantae; phylum Streptophyta; class Pinopsida; order Pinales; family Pinaceae; genus Picea; species Picea engelmannii. The sequence continues at coordinate 60,169 of ML812409.1, forward strand.
GAAGGAAAATCTTCCTGCGGACAGGTAGATCTCCTCAAAGAGATAGACTCTTAACTCTAAGATAGAAAGTGATTATCATGGTCACTGACTTCCTTTTAGGTCTACACAAACTAATGCATGAAGAGGAAGGAAGAAAGACGTACCTTTTACCGATGTTTGTCCCTGCATGCTCCGAGTTGAACTCCAATCTTGAGCTCCTCAATAAACCCTGTAGACAAACAAAGTACAACCACTTCCTATTCTATCGAGATTAGTTCGAAGCGGACCTATCTACTTAGAGACAAATTCATGTAATCTCAAACACAAATTATAAAGAAACAGGCCAAGCATATTACATTAATGAGGACAAAACGTTACTTACAGCCATAGATGGAATGTAGCAGTTTTGTCAAGTTCTCCTTGCCTAACCCTTGCTCAAAAGCTCCACGATCGGAATGACGATAGCTTCGCTGATTAGCCTCCACTTCATTGTGTGTTTCCTATGAGATCATAAGTTTGGTATGATTCTCCATCCAAATTCCCCTTTCACCATGAGAAAGCTTGCTTATATAGCCTTGGAGAGGCTCAACAACTTGAGATATCTTTGGGGTGAGTTGAGGATTTTCCTCCTTGAGTTAGGGATCTTCCCTAAGATCATGGCTTGAATAAAGATTCGAATCCAACTACCTTTAGGGATTGAAGGGATCCTCCCCTCATTCATCTCAACAAACCAACTGCTGCCCAGAATAGGCAACGCTCCCTCAAAAGGGCCATCAGAGCGTTATAGCGCTCCCCAATAGGCTTTAGGGGGGCGCCAGCACTCCCAAAAGTAGTAGCACTCCTCCAAAAGGGTAGAGGTAGTGTTATAACACTCCCATATAGTGTATAGGGGAGCGCCAACACTCCTGAGAGAGGTATAGGGGAGCGCTCTCCTCCAAAAACTCAGTTTTTTGGGTTCTTTCAGATGGAAAGAGGTTCATAAGCCCAGTTAACCATTCCTCCTCTTCCAAATCAAGTGTTTGATGTGTGTCAAGTGTCCTTCTCATGTCGTTATAGGAACGACATATGCAACATGGCAGTATGATTTCCTTGACACTTGTGAGCAAAATGCGACACTTGCGACACTTGTAATGACGACACTTGCAACACTATCGAAGTGAGTAATTTCGACATGTAACAGATTGCCCCCAAAAGTATGAAGTTAGAAGACAGGAACAGATAATTGAAATGATTTGTAGACTTTCAAGCAAGGGTATAGACACAAAGAACCCGACAAAAGCTACACACAAACATCCAACAAATATTATGACATGTTTCAAACCCAAGGTAGGCATACCTATGCTTGGGTGATAAAGACTTGCAAGATATGGCCGCCATAAAATACACTGCGGATCCATAATTGTATTGATAAAAGGTATAGCCACCGAGGATACAGTGTGGATCTATACTCTTATGACCTGAACTGATCGTAGCCACAAAGAATACACAGTGGATCTACGAGATGACAAGACATAGCCATGACCAATACAAAGTGGATCTATGTAACAGTATATGTGTCATTGTTCAGGAGAAACTCCATCGCAACCTGGGTAAAGTACATGTCAGAGTGATTACTCAACCCAGGGTCTTCTTATCGATCCTGATGTAGTACGAATCTAACCATGTGAATAGATGTCCTGATGTCGAACATGGAAAAAACCACTTGATTACCGGTCAATGATGTAAACCATTAACAAGCGCGAGGGAGATCACCATTAATGTCAATGATTCCCAAGGTACTCTAGTACATTCCAACGAATGTGAATAGATGAGTTGAAGTCAAACATCCGTGGAATCATCCGATCAGAGGTCAATGATGTAAACCCATTGTCGGACGTGAGGAGGCATGCCATTGAGGCATGCAGGTCCCAAAGTACTAACTAGTTTCTAAGTCTAGTTCCTGGATAATGTGTTGAAGTTGATAGGAATAGACTCGTCGAAGGAGGGCCTTGATGTATCCCCCATCAATGACATGAAACAGAAACAAAGATGTAAATGGTAGATCAAATGAACATGGACTGACATGGGTATTGAGACAATATATTTGTGATGGCTGACTCTCGAGGCGGATACTTCCCTTGAACATTGAGGCACAACAGCAGAAACTTGACATGGACCAAAACTTGATGATGTAGTGGATGCTGTGACTTACGTCAGGTGACCCAGAGGAGTGAAAGAAACTCAAAGGATTGGCTCAGTGCAGAGGTTCAGTGGATTATAATGCGTGAAAAAGACAAAGTGTCGTGTTCAAGGGCGACTCTAAGAGTTACATGGTAATGTTCTCAAAAAACTGCTTGGCTTGCTTCTTTCAATTTTTTCCCCCATCCAGATAGACAAGTACCTCATTTTAATTTAACGAGCTCGAGGAGGATAACACATGCTCGATAAAACTCACCTTCGGTAAGTTCCTCTTCCTTTGTTTAACGAACTGGAAGAAGTAAGGGTTCGGTCCCATATGGACCTGTCGATGTTTCTTTTAACGAGTCCAAAGATAGAAAACTCGAAGGTTTTTCATGATTATAGAGTCTAGAAAAACACTTAAAAGAGAACTCTCTCAGTTCCTTTTTCGTAAAGTAGTCTGATGAGACCGAAAAAGAGATAAACTATCGCTCAATAGATGTTTTCTTCAAATACTTTAACGAGTGTGAAGAGAACAAGATCGATCGGCAATCTTTTCATGTTTAGAGAGTCTGAAAAGAACTTAAAGATGACTCCAACATTGTCCTTTTTCGTAATGTTAGTCTCGCGACACCGAAAAAGAGATAAATTATCACTTGAAAGATGCCCTTTCAAACCTTTTAACGAGTGGGAAAGGAAGAAAGATCACTCGACAATATTTTCATGTTTAGAGAGTCTGAAAAGAACTTAAAGGAGACTCCAGGGGGTTCATTTTTCGTGTATCCATACAGGTACGAAAAAGAGATAAAAGTCTACCCGAATGCATTCTCATGTATTTACGAGCACGAGAAAGAACAAAGACTAAGCTCGGTATGCCCCCAGCTTGAAAGCTAGTGGCTTGACACCAGAATGATCAGCAAAGGCTGGAGACATTCCCTCAAAGCTTCAATTCATTCATCGACTTTGAGGTTGTCACCAATTTCTGTAGTAGATGAGAAAAAGGAGAAGGGTGGATGAAAAGAAGGTTCAAGAGAGGTGACTGTTTCATTTTTTAACGAGCTTGACATAGGAAAATAACTATTCTCAAGGCCTCGGTTTCATTTTTTAACGAGCTTTCCATAGAGAAGAGAAACTATGCTCATGGTTTCGTCCTAATCATGGCTTCCAAGAGGATAATGCTCTGGAAGGATACCATGTCAAGGGACAAAACTTGGTCATGGCCTCCAGGAGATCTTCGTTGGATGGAAGATAATCACTCGGGAAGGACCATATGTCGAGGGTCATGATAAGAGTAAGGAGATCAAGCTCCAATACTCCTACCAAAGAAATCAACATGGCCACTACCGGATCCAAATCGTCGGAAGTTGAAATCATGGGAGATGATGAAAAATCAACACTAGGAGGGGAGATAGAGTGTATATCTTTCCGAATTTATTCATGAGGGGGAAGAAAAGAGGATTGGTGATGGTTATGATCCCGAGGAAACTTGTCAATACGAAGCATTTCTGGAAGAGATTCATCAAAAGGAAAAATTGGGGAAATGCAGTCGATTGCAGACGACAAGGAATTCAACCGTGATTGCATCGAGGAAATGTCAGGTGCCAATAGATGTTGGTCATCCGACGAGGGAGAAGCAGATTGGGTAGAAACGTATGACATTTTGGCTGGACTAGGTGGCACAATGTCACCTAGTGCATCGAATTCCAATGGACGAGGTACAATCCAAGGTTCAGATGATTCCAAAGATTGATAATCCGTGGTCGAAATCATATCGACGGTGGAAATATGATGTGTAGTCGGTGGAAGTGGTGTAGGGAAGGTACCCATGAGGCTATAATCTTTCAATAAGCCAACACCAACGCTTTCATACGTGATCTTATGGTCTCCCAAGAAAGGAATATTGTTGGTAGCGAGAATGCAAGCATCGGTTGTGCAGAAATCCAACTGATCAACAGTGACAATTTTGCCCTGATGAGGAAATTGGACACATCGGAAAACTGACGAGGCAATGGCAGTCATAGCATAAAACCAACTTCTTCCAAGTAACAAGTTGTAATCGAGGGGAGCATCAACCACCTCGACATCAACAGTAACATTTTCTCCACCCAATTGGATGGGCAGGGACTGTAAAATCCCATGGGGATGAAAACCTTGCCCGTCGAAGGCGCGTAACATCGTTGGGGATTTGTTGAGTGCTGGTGATTTTAAACCTTTCCAACACGCTAAAGACATGACACAAGTTGAGGCTCCCTCATCCATAATAATTCGGTGGATTTGTTGATTGTGAACAACAACATCAACTTGGACAGAAAGTTGGTGGGAGAGTCGAGACGCATAATTGTCCAAGTTAAACACGATCTAATTGGATGACTCGGGCTCAACAGCGCCAAGAGCGGCCAAGAGCATTCTACGTTGACCGGGGCAGTGTTGTAGAACTTCTAATGCAGACATAGCACATGGTGCTTGAGCCAAATCTTCAACAATGTTGTAGTTTTGGGGGGCACGTGAACTAGGATTAAAGGTAGCTTTATGTATAGTTCTCTTAGGAGGGCGTAAGATAGATTTGAATGTGGGTTTCTCAATCTGAAGTGGTCCAGATGGAGGATTAAACGATGGAAGACTAACAGAGGATGATGATGGATCCGGTAAGTTTCCAGTACCGTTAGTGTCTTTTCCTTTGTCAGGGTTACCTACTGTGTCGTAGGTCTTAGAGCGAGTGGTCAAATTGATCCCATTAAACATATAAATATCTGCACTCAACGAGGCCTCATCATGAGGATCGCTAGAACTGCCCCCAGAAGAGGGGGTTTGAGCAACCATGGATTTTTGTTGTGGAAAAGGTTGAGTAAGCACAGCGGGTTGTGACTTCCCTTGGAAACTTTTGGTCACTTCATTGCGAAGTGGACAATCTGAGTGTAGTGATCATCACCACAAATGATACACGGGAATTTCAATTTCCATTGTGGTTTCTTTTCGGTAGCAGGTGTTTGATTTTTGGGTTGTTCATTATTATTTTTTGATTTATTCTTTGTCTTATTCTTACCTTTGGATTGTTGCGAAGGGGCAGATTGAACTGCATTCACCTCAGGGATCTGAGTTTGGGGGGAGGTAGAGGAGGGTGTAGTCGATTTGGAAAAATATTGAGTTTTGACGGAACCGATAACACCATCCGCATGAGATGAGGATGATGGCTTAGAAACATCGGTATTAGCTCGAGCAGCATTCGGAAGGAAATCATACAAAGTACCAGATTGGGAATAAACCAAATATAAGTACTGAGCCCGAGCGATGGCTTGTTCCTCTGTGACCGCACCACCCATAGCGACATCGCGAGCGATCGAGGGAAACAGTGATTTAGTAAACCACTCCACCAATAGTATTTCAGGAATGACTGCCTTGATCATCCTTCATCGTCGCCTCCACTCATGAATACGGTCAGAGATATGCATGGAGTTAGTTTGACGAAGGGAGGTCAAGAGTTCAATACCCATATCGTAGCGAATAGGCAATTGAAAGTGCGTGAGGAAATACATGGGAAGGGAATTGAAATCATGAAAAGAAGCACGTGGTAGTTCAATATACCACTTTGCTTATGAACTGGTAAGCATTCACTGGAAAAGATGAAAACATACAGAATCATCCATGAGGGAGTTTGATGAACACCACAAATGGAAAGTCATCACATGGTTGTTCGGATCTTCGCCAGGGTTTCCGTCGAATTTCAGAATATCAGAAGGAAGTTTAGCTGGAATGACTGGCCAAACCGGTGAATGAGAAATAGGATCATTAGTTAACCGAGACAAGTCTGGGAGATCCAGAGTCGCAAGGAAAGGTAGCTGTCGGTTAATGTGCGAATGATACTGGTGCGGCATACGAACACCAGTAGGACCATAGATTGGGCTAGGTGGATAGTTGTAACCAGTAGGTCCTCCTACATACGGTTGTTGTTGGCCAAGATAAGAAGGATTCAATGGTGCATGAGAAACATTGGCATAACCCAGTGGGTTCTGAACATTATAGGTCGGGTGATTTATTTTCCCATGAGGAGGATAAACATTTTTCCCTTGAGAATGGTAAGGATTAAATCCTGGAGGCGGATAAACATGAGGCCCATGTGGAGGATAAGACTGTGGTCCCGGGGAACTCCAGGTAGTGTTTGGGATGTCGCCCAGATAAGATTGTTTGTAAGATGTTCCGAAAGGGACAGGATTGGATACTCCTCCTAGTGGGTTGTTATACAAGTGCCCCCCAACGTGGGGTTGGGTAAAAATGCCTCTTGAAGATACTCCCAAGGATTGTGAAGGGTTTCTAGTAAATGAAGGTTGCCCCCCTGCTATCGGTGGATTTACGACCGGGGGGTGACTTGCAAACGGAGGTTTCCCTCCAGGAGGAGCATGAAAAGTGGGTTGTCCCTCGGGAGGGGTAGGCCCGGCATGGAAAGGTAGTCCTCCAGGAGGGAAAGGTTCGTTGGATGGTGGTTTCCCTCCAGTTGTTTGGTTTCGCCAGCAGGGGTCTGCGTTCTCGGGTGAGAAGATGTCCCAGTAGGATCATGTGGAACATGTGGAGCTGTAGATTAAAAGCTCGTAGAAACAGGGGTAGAGATTGAAGTGATTTGGGGATGAGTAGAGGTGATGATTCCAACATTAGGATGGACTTGTGCTGGTGTAGCAGTAGGGTGAATAACCTGATCGACTGGGTGATTCATGGTTTGACCGGATGGTCCTGTTTCACTAGGAGGGTCATGAGGTTGAAAGGGTTGTCGAAAGGATTTGAAATGTTCATAGAGATTGCGTGTCGATGAAGTCCTCCATACAGAACGAGTAGGTGTGGGATTGGTTTCTACTGCGGTGCTAGGATGAACAGGAGTCTTATACTCGTCACCAAAGATTGGTTATGTGGATCCCATATATGTTTCGGTAAAGATCCTCTCCGGTAATAGTGGGATCTCTTCGTCTATGACATTCCCAAGGGAGTCTAAATGAACCAAAAGTGGTTCGAGAGGGGTTACCGACATAGATGTAGTGGGATTTTCAACTGTGACCAAAGCACCTTCTGAGTTATCTAACGGAGGAGCAATAGCACTTCCAGCATCAGATTGTTTTTCTACCTCTCTACGATAATTGTCGTCTGGAGGGTTAGGAGGTAAGGGTTGATAGCCTTTCGGAGGCAGCCCTTGCATTTTACGTGATCGTTGAAGACCTTTATCATCTACGGGCTCAATTGTGGAGAAAAACAGAACACACTGAAAATCTAGGGCCAACTAACAAAAAGAAACAGCATACGCTAATAAAATCTAGGAATCAACCAAGCAGACAAAACTTCTCTCGATGACCTTACTAGTTGGTGATGAAATCCAACGTCGCGTGATCAAGTTGAGAAGGGGCTAGGATATGGTGGAACAATTACAATGGTGACCTGCTTAACAGACTTTCACCTTGGTGCAAGCTTCCATGCAGTAATTATGGATTTACCCTCCAAGGAGCCCGAGTGAGTTTGACCAATTTATGTTCCAGGTACAATGAGACTTCCCTTCATCGTCACCTTGTGTAAGTACCTAAAGATTATGGCAACTAAAGACACCAATTCGCAGTGAGTCCCTGGGCGGGTACAGTTGACAGTCTGATTTGAAACGTATGGGCAGTATAACAATTCTGAAATCAACATGAGAGGCTCCCACACATAATCGTGGGTATACCTCCAAGTGACCCCCAATATACGATTTGACCACTACAAATAGTTAAACCACGGAGGGATAATCTTTGTAATTCGCCTGAATGCGACCTCGTGCCTAACCCCTATGTGAGAGGGGGATCCCATAAAATCAATACGATAATTGGATTTGACTCTCCCTAGCTTAGGATGCTAATGTTTGTTTTGAAAAACTTTGGAGAGTTGTACTCACAGCCTAATCCAAAGTGCTAACCCTAGTCTACTATTGGTGGAAGATCCTAAAAATATAAATGTTCTAGATAATTTTTAATTAGCGTTCTTTTTACAGCTATTCTTTACTCAAAGGGTGCATGAAAGTGAAATTGATGGAATGAGGACTCAATTCCCAAAAATATGCATGAAATATGATAAGCAATCGTTTCTTTTCAATGAACGCCTATTTTAAGGGAAAGAGAAAGAGTCATTTTCACTTTCAAACACTAATATGAAATGTCTTCAATCAATCGGTTCTCAATCGAATCCAATGCAGTGCTAAAACATTTTCAAAAACACCTTCTAATATGCAAAACAATCACTAATATGTATCTTTGTCGTTTGTATGCGAATGATGATTAATTAAATGCAAAAAACTTCTCCTACCAACTACCCTTTTAGATCAAGGAGATTCAGACAAGTATGATCAGATTTCGCACACACGACACACACCCTCTTGCTATCAAACAAGATAAAGAAAACCAAAAATGAAAAAGGAAGGAGAAAGAGATTGGACAAGATGACCTTAAATAACCAAATGAGAAGATTCACAGACTTCTGATGTCCTTCACCAGTGTTTATGTTCAATCAGACAAGAGAGAAAAACGCAGTGGATTGATTCCAAGTTCTCAACAGGAGAAAAAAACTCAAAATAAGGGAGAAGGTCACAAAATATGAGTAGAAAAGTGCCTACTTCTCAGAAAGCAGAGGGTCAAATGTAATTAGGAAGATGTAATGAAGCCTCAAGAAGCTGGACAAAGGCAAAAACAGAGATTGAGTTGCAAAAAAACACATTTTTGGAAGGTAATTTTGCCAAAAAGAGGTTGGCGCTCTGGTGTAAGGGCCACTAGAGCATTACAAACCTCTGTCTGAGACCTTTAGGGAGTGTTGGCACTGGGCTAACATGGGCAAGGGGGTGCCAGGCTTCAAAAACTCAAAAAAAGGTCAAAAAAACCAAAAACTCAGTCATTTTTTGTTAATCAGGGTGCATGTGATGGATTAAGGATTCAATCAGCAAGTGCAATCAGATATAAAGGGGTGAACAAGGCCTAAAAACAACAAAGGGTAAGACAAGGTCTATGAGGAAGACCAAAACTGAAAAGTTTCAATTCCTCCCCAGTGGAGTCGTCAGTTTCTGTTGAAGGAAAATATTCCTATGGACAGGTAGATCTCCTCAAAGAGCTAGACTCTTAACTCTAAGACAGAAAGTGATTATCATGGTCACTGACTTCCTTTTAGGTCTACATAAACTAATGCATGAAGAGGAAGGAGGAAAGACATACCTTTTACTGGTGTTTTTCCCTGCACACTCCGAGTTGAACTCCAATATTGAGCTCCTCAATAAGCCCTATAGACAAACAAAGTACAACCACTTCCTATTCTATCGAGATTAGTTCGAAGCAGACCTATCTACTTAGAGACAAATTCATGTAATGTCAAACAAAAATTAGAAAGAAACAGGCCAAGCATATCACATTAATGAGGACAAAATGTTACTTACAGCCATAGATGGAATGTAGCAGTTTCGCCAAGTTCTCCTTGCCTAACCCTTGCTCAAAAGCTCCACAATCGGAATGACAATAGCTTCGCTGATTAGCCTCCACTTCACTAGTGTTTCCTATGAGATCATAAGTTTGGTATGATTCTCCATCCAGATTCCCATTTCACCATGAGAAAGCTTGCTTATATAGCCTTGGAGAGGCTCAACAACTTGAGATATCTTTGGGGTGAGTTGAGGATTTTCCTCCTTGAGTTAGGGATCTTCCCTAAGATCATGGATTGAATAGGGATTCGAATCCAACTGCCTTTATGGATTGAAGGGATCCTCCCCTCATTCATCTCAACAAACCAACTACTGCCCAGAATAGGCAACACTCCCTCAAAAGGGCCATCAAAGTGTTATAGCACTCCCCAGTAGGCTTTAGGGGGGCGCAAGCACTCCCAAAAGCAATAGCGCTCCTCCAAAAGGGCAGAGGTAGTGTTATAATGCTCCCATATAATGTATAGGGGAGCACCAACACTCCTAAGAGAGGTATAGGGGAGCGCTCTCCTCCAAAAACTCAATTTTTTGGGTTCTTTCAGATGGAAAGAGATTCATAAGCCCAGTTAACCATTCCTCCTCTTCCAAATCAAGTGTTTGATGTGTGTCAAGTGTCCTTCTCATGTCGTTATAGGCACGAAATATGCATCATGGCAGTATGCTTTCCTTGACACTTGCGACACTTGTGAGCAAAATGCGACACTTGCGACACTTGTAATGACAACACTTGCGACACTATCTAAGTGAGTAATTTTGATGTGTAACAGCTATATAAACAAATATGCTAACAAGACAATATAAAGAGCCTACCTCATCCAAATGTTCAATGAAGTCCACCGTTGAGCACTTGACTCAAATCAATACACCTGCAAATTGTCCTCAACAACCAAGATACACAAGAATGTGGTGATAATATATAAATTTAGCACATACAATAGCATAATCCATCAATATTCATAACAAATATGCTCATGGAATAACAATTCAAATATTTGCAAGACATTAATTGGACAAGAAAATAGTATTTTTATTAAAATGTAATCAACAGAAGTGTATGAACGACAAACTTCCATGTCATCACGTTCGAAACCGAGAAACTAAGTCCCTTCCAGCTGGGCCTCCACCACTTCAATCCTCCACCAAAAGCAAGCTCATATAAGAGAGACAATGAGGTTCTCCATCAAATAGGGAAGAGCTTGGGGGCTAAACAATTTGTTCAGACTTAAAAGGACAAAGGGATGCAGACTCAATATGAAGTGAATAATTTCTTCAGAGTAACTTTGCTCTGAAAGTTTAATTCATGTCCCCTTATCCACAGCTTGGATAAGGCCCATTTATATCCTTCAAATGGAACTGAAAGGTCGATTCATAATGTTTCCAGTATATGGAAGGTCAAGGATCATGGATCATGTGACGTGACATGGAAACCCAACACCATTTTTTAATTTTGAGTACAAAACCCAATGTACATAGGATGTAATGGTGCAACCTATGTATACGCATGTTGTATAGATGTTAGGGCACATATGAGTGGAAAAATATGTTTTTTAGATCTGGGAACTGAAAATGGGACTTCAAGTCTACATAGGGAAATGGAAAAGGCCTTCTGAGCAAGTTTGCATGAGGTGAGGAAAATCTTTCTATAACATATGCCCACTAATGTGTGAGGTCAGAGGAGTATTTGTGATGGACGAAATACATTATAATTCCTACAAGTGGATTAATGGAGACCCATTTGGATGAACTAGTTGCTCATAAGAATATTAGAATCCATAATGACTTTGTGCACATGGCTGCAATTTGATTTACACTGCATATCCATGTGGAAATATACCAAACAACTGTTCATGTCCATGAATAGGCAATACAAAAGTAGATACATGCCATAGGCTTTCATAGTCACAAACAAGGCCCAGTGAAAACCAATCTCAAAATCAATCTGAAGATATATGTATACAATGGAGTACAATCTGATCTCCCATAATCATTGAAGTCATATAGGTACTGGTCCAATGAAGGATAGCAACAACTTAGGAAAGCTGCGACTATGAACTCATATCTTCAAGTGTTGGAAGCAGGCCGAATCAGAAAGAAAGGCTATTTTGGGAAGAAAGGCATGCAAGAGGAAAGCGACAATTGGAAGGAAAAGCGGCACGTGCGCATGAATGGAAGACCTAACGATGCTAGGGTTAGGGATTTTGTAATACATTATAATGGATGATAAGCCAAAAACGTATATCTATATATACCTAGGAGGTCTAGAAAACAGGAGAGGTCAGGGAGTTCAAGGGTGTTGATCATTGTGAGTTACTCGAGTGAGATAGAGTAACAATTTTGTAGCACAACTATAATCCGATACCTTTTTGTAAGTTGTTGAGTTGTGGGAGAGAAAGGTAACTAGACCTTGAGGGTTAGATCGCATCTTGAGGAGCCTAGTGTGATATAGTCAGCCTCGTAAAGGTCGTGGAGTATGTTTTGTGAAGGTATGAATGAAGTTGTAGTGCGCACGGTGCCATATATAACATAACCATAATAAAAGAGCTTAAGAGCCAAATCTTTGTGGACATATCCCAAGAGAGGGTGAACCATGGTAAATCATGTGTTATGTGGAATGCTCATTGTTTATGTCCTTGTTGTCAATGGTTAGATCTTAGATGAATGTCTTGATGAAGTAGTTAGATCTGTTGATTTACATGCATGAATAAAGAACGACAGAATAGCTAAGATAAATGAATGATATAGTAATTGACTGAAGATCACATATTACAATCCCAAATTCCCACTCATTCCCAGGCTGCAAGCACATGAGAATTGCAATCACCCATAGAACTATCTCAGGTGAGACTGCATAGTGCACTTTGTGTATTGTGTTGCCTTTTGGTTTACCAGAACGGCCGATAGTTTTAGAGGCTTTGTTGGATCCCTAGTAGACCTAAACCTAGGTCAATCATGTTAAAGGTATAAATCAGATAAGAATCCAACAAATGGATATGTTGTCGGTTGGAACAACATAGGATTGAGTGGATTAGATATGTTGAAGAGTTGTTAAAATAATGTAAGATTTGCGAAAGGCATGTCAAAATAATACCGAATCGGATGACAAGATGGTGAGAGAATGCGTCGCTAGAAGGGGATGTTGAGACCGTGGAATCCCACAAAGCAAAGATCGAAAGCTGGTTGAAGACAAAGGAGCTAGAGTTTGCGCAACAAGATAACAGAAACCCTAGAGTAACATCGCGCAAATACCTTGAGAAGTATGTGTTTACTGATCTGCGTGAAATATTTTTCTGTGATTTTCCACACTTATTGCAGTAGTGGATATTGAGGTTTAAGAACAACCATGCAAAAAATAGGATCCGACAGTTATAATGGACCCCATTTCAGATCGCGCAGTTACAACAGGTGAATAACAAATTCACCTGCGTCATAGATTTTTGGCTCGACGGTATTATAGTATGATTTATAACAGAATTTTCATTATATACCGCGAAGTCATATAGCGCAGCAGAGCAATATTTTCTATTCCATTCTCGAGGAAGGTATAGTATATCATTGTATACATCTATTAAGATATTGATCTATAACAAAGGTTTAATGACAATGGAGTCAGACAACTAAACTTCCCTGCATGGATGGGAGAAGGGGGGAAGCACTAAAAGAAAAAGGAGAAATGGAAGGAGAAGTGGATAAAGGAAAGAAGGAGGAATACTTGGACCCAATCATGATGGACGACAACCAGATCAAGCGGATCATGGTGATAGCTAGAAATACGTGTAGTGAAGTACCCTACCAATACAAAGTGAACACCAAGATGAGAGTCGTAGCCACGTGGGAAGGCTTGGAAAATGATGAACAGGAGGTAAAGGATCTTTGGGCTGTGGAGTAGATTGAGGAAATCATTTGTGCAACATATGAGAGGAAGACGAGAGGTCCAAGAGCAGGAATAAAAGGTATCAATCCTATCCATATTAATGTCAGTGTGGAACCCATAAACCCATGTGCGACCAACACACCAAAAAGAACACCACCATTTAGACAACCAAGTTTTGGGAAAAGGAAGATAGCAGGAAGTACATCTACACAAGGAACAACAACTGGGGGATCTAGTTCAGGAATCATTAGTCAAGTATCTACACTACACAGAGGTAGCATTTCAACATTCAGAGTGGAAGGACACGATCCCACCATCAGGTTACCAAAATTCAAAGGAGAAGCATCGAAGGACCCGGAGAAGCACCTGTTTATCTATGAAAATATCTGGGAAGCAAAACAGATCACAGATGAGGACTCTAAACTTGCACAAATAGCGATCACACTAAGGGATCGCGCATTGGATTGGTATATGAGTTTAGCCACAAATAATCCACCAGGGACAACCATAATGATTGCAGATATCAAGAAGTTGTTGATAAATGAATTTCAGAAGCCAAGTTCTGAGGACCAATACATGAAAGATATGATAGAAATTAGACATAAACCAAGAGAATATGTATGGGAGATTGACCAGAGATTCAAGCGACTGAAGTGAAAGTTGAAATATCTCATGACAGATATGCAGCACAGGCACTTGTTTGTCAATTCACTATTACCACACTTAAAATATCCACTGCGACAATAGAAGCTTCAGACACAGGCAGAGGCTCTCTAGGAATCCCTATAACTAGAAGAAAACTAATATCAAAAGACAGATTCAGCCATCAAAGAGATGAAGGAGGATCTGAAGACCTTAACGTTCAAGCTAAACCAGAACAAAAGTAAGGACAAAAGAGAATTCATTTGGTGTACCACATGCAGGACAGAAGGACACCATAAGAACGAATGTCCAACATTCGTGTAGTACATGGAAGCAGGAATGCCAAATCTGTCACCGACAGGAGGACTATGGTGTGAAATTTGTAAGAAATAGGGCCACGATCCATATCACTGCCCAATGATGCAGAAGTACCAGACAGTCCCAAAGAGCTCATATTGCAACTTTTGCAATTCAATAGGCCATGATGAAAAAGATTGTAGAACCATGGAGTTGATGAGAGAGAGGACATCAAATGCATATAGGGTGTAGGAATAAATAATGACCGGGAAAGACACACCTCGGTTTAACCAAGTACCATCCCCATACAACACTGTGCATCAGCAGTATAATACTGTGCAGCAACCATATAACACATCACAACCACAATACAATGCAATGCATCCCCACTACAATACCATGTTGTATAACCAAGCTCCTCAGTATAACGCACCGTGAGGAGATCGAGCTGGCTACAGAGGTGGAGGAAGAGCAAGAGGAGGCTTTGGATGTGGAAGAGGTCTAGTAGTGTGCCATAAATTCCAACAACCATGACACTATGCTAGAGAATGTCCACTTCCATCAGCGACTTGTATGTATTGTCGCGGATCGGATCATGACACGGAAGAATTTCTTACGTTATTAGGGAAGATCTAGGAAAAAAGGAATCAGAAAAATCAGAATGTTCAATGGATTTTAGTAGAAGCGAGGGATGAAGGAAGAAACATCAACATAGTCACACGTGGAGCAACTAAAACATGGAACAATGCAGTACCACAAGAGCCAATACAACATCAATGGGTGAAGAAGAATTTTGAACCAAGGAAGCAGTTTGACGCGCAGAACGAGAGGGAGATATTTAAGCAAGACAAACAAGAATTTTTGAAGCTTGATATTGCGTCGACTTCAACCGCGTAGCATAATAAGGAAGTAACAAAGTACGAGATGCCTCCATTGTTGGATAATACCAAAGAAATGCAGCCCCTGGGACAAGTAAGTACAATCAAAGGCTTTTTGCAATCATGTGTAAAATTACTAAATGATCCATCCTCTGTCAAAGTATTACAAAATATGTTAGAAATATGTAGCATAGAGACAGAAGGAAGCTAGAATAGAAAATAGACAATCACCTACATACAAGGAGAAGAACAAGTAGGGAGTTCAGGTTGAATGCCAACATTGGAGATTTCAACATGGGAGATACCGTACTGGATCTAGGATCCAAAGTCAATGTATTACCCAAGAAGACATGGCAATGTATGGGAGAGCCCACATTAGGATATGCACCTGTTCATCTGAAATTGGTAAATAAACACAGAGTTCTACCAATTGGGAGACTGAAAGGAGTAGCAGTAGACCTGGATGGAGTGCACACTAAAGTTGACTTCAAAGTAATGGAGATAGTGGACAGAACAACACCTTACCCATCATTGCTTGGCTTAGATTGGGCATTCGATAACCAATCCATAATCAACCTAAAGACACGGAAAATGACCTTCGAGTTAGGAGAATATAGGTTCATTGTGCCATTAGACCCATCAGAAGGGGAAATGTTTGTAGAGCCTACTTGCTTGGATTTGGAGGAAATTAGCTAGTTGTACAGAACAACTGCGCGACATGAGGATTATGTAAACCCAATTGTGATTTGGATACTCAGTTGGTGGAGCATCACCTCATGTGTGTCAGACTCAGATATGAGTTTAGACAACTGGTAACAGAGGTTACACGAAGTTTCCATAAGAAGATTCGCAATAATAGATCGCGCAGTAAGATGGGTAGGTACAGAGATAAGGGAACCACCCAGTTTCCATGGGGTAAATGATCTAGAAGCATTCTTGACATGTTACGAAGATGAAGTGTTAAAAAATCATAAACTCTTAGCACTAGATATAGCACCCAATTCCACAACCGCAAGATGGTGGAGCGCACACAAACAAACAATCAAGGATGGGTACCAATGTAAGCGGTTACTAAGCATTAGGTTTGGCGTAGAACAAAGCAGTAACCAGCATCAAAAATATGATGGACAAGGGGCACCAGTGGAACACTTGGAGAAGTGTAGAGCATTGTGGAAAATGACACACATAGAAGAATGGCCTCATCATTTTGTACACACATTAGAGGGCATCCCAGCAAACTAGTATGCGGACCAGGAAATGTGCAAAGGAACTACGAGGTGGAAAGTACTACAACATAACTTTATAGTCACTTTCTCATTTGAGCATGATAACCTCAACATAGATGCAGGACTTAAGAAAACAAGAGTGGTGATATTCATTAAGGAACCAGAAATTGAACTTATAACAGAAGAACAACAACGGAACAGACAGACAATGAAAGAACGGTTGTCATGTTACCATGTGCAGGAAGAGGTACTAGAGAAATATGAACCGTGCAATATTCAGATTGAGGAAGTTGAAGGAAAAAGAGAAGTGGAAGGTCCACCTATAGAATCATAAGTAATTACTGTGTTGATCAAGGTGAAGAAAGTCAACATTGGGACAATTGAGAATCCCAAAATGGCCAGCATTGGTGACTACTGGGATGAGTAAACAGTGGAAAGCATAAAAAAAATATTGCGCAAGTACAACAACTTGTTCCCCACAATGTTCCCATAAATGAAGGGTATAGAAGGAGAGCTAGGTGAAATGAAGATACCACTCAGAGATGAGGCAAGACCGATCAAACAACAACCATACAGAGTAAATCCAATATATAAGCAAAAATTCAAAGCTGAGATCGATAGGATGCTGGAAGCTGGAATCATAGAACCAATAGAAGAATCATAATGGATAAGCCCTGTTATCCCCATTTTCTAAGGATAACTAGGAGATCATGTCTCGAGGCCCATAGGTCCTAGACATGGAGTATCGAGAGAAGGATTGACCTGAGCATGGCCCTGGAGGGCCCATCCTTCTTCTTCTTCGCCAGACTTGTCCTGTCAGCAGCAACAGCTTCCATCACCATCGGCTTGGACTTGCATCAGAGAGGACTCTTGCTCCATGAGGTAATTGGTCCAAGGTATCATGGTATGTGTAATGTTTGATCGTTATAACCTTCTTACATATGCATCAAGTTCCTTACACTTCTGATAACTACTTGGATATTACACTAATCCAATTGACCATGGTTGTGGGGATTAACGGGGTGACCTAGCAAGATTGTATTCATGGGTTTTGGTTAGCCACCAGGGGGGATTTGCAGAGCCATCGTCTGCTCCCACCATTCTATCATTTTACATCTTATCTCCCATTCATCCATCCCATTACCCTAGTCCAACCATTAGGATGACCTTTTGAGGGTTACACTTTGTCCTGTGGGAAGAAGGGGCTAAAGGCCCAGGGGGTAAAAGAAGCTGGTAAAAGATAAAAGCCATAGGAAATAAAACCTAGAGATGCTTCACCCAGGGATCCCCGAGAAGGAAATAAAAGGCCTCTCGATAAGAAACAAAAGGGACCCTAAGAAAAATAATAAAACAAGACCTAACCAAGAGGATGGGAGGTCTCATCACGAGCCATCCCATTATGTTCATAGGTATCTAGCAGTATGACATTGCCATTATATGGTCACCACGCCAGGGCAGTGACCTTTGGTTGCATGGCCAAGGGAAAGGGGGTCTCATCACGAGCCAGCCTTATCATTTCTATGAAAATACCAGTGGGTAACACTGTCAGCTCTAGTCACCACGCCAAGGCATTTTCCTCTGGTCAGACCTTGAAGTAAAAGGAAAGAAAAGCAATAAATAAATAAAGGCAATAAAAGGGCTTGGAAAAAGTGCATCCACGACGGGTACAGCTCGCCTCCTACAAAGGCACCCACGGACAACACCTACCCCTGGTCTTACTATGACTGGACATCCCTAGACCATATCACTTCATGAACATGGCTTGAATGATCCTCTATGGAAAATTTCCTTTTCTTGTGGATATTAGCCCAATAGATTATTCTATTTGTTTCTTCAACTTTGTATAGTAGATATGTGTAATTTCTTTGAGCTCTTTGAGGATATGTTAGGGGTCTTATGCATGTATTTGATAAATTTAATGATGAAATATGATTGGCATTGCTATGATCCTGAGGATTGATGAGCCCATGGAGAGCGTAGTCTTTGATGTGCAGGACCATACCTAATGGACAGGTACCAGTGGACCGATACACATGGGTATATGATTAGCTTGGACCTCCATGGGGATGAAGAGCCCATCAGATGGTTGTTGGGATGGCAGGGACAGGACAACATTGTGATGAGCCATTGCACGAGAAGGAAGAAGGACGTTCCATCCAGGACACTTTGGCAGAGCCTGGCCTAGGGGGGATCACCCATTGCAGATGGAACGTGTGCTTTTGATGGATAGGATGCCACTTGAGAGAGCTAAACATTGTCTGGAGCGTGTGACAGGGTGTTGAGGTCATTTGGCACATGTGGTGGCTTGGAGGATCCCTAAAGGGGCCAACGTGTGGTTGTTTGGATGTTGTGCTTGCCCAAAAAGGGCCAACGTCTCCCTCAAAGGGCTAGACGTCCCTCCTTTTACTCATATTATGACAGTTTTTTAGCATTTGATGTAAAAACAGTGTAAAATTGGTAGTCAGCCTTGTCGGTTGTTTTAATGACCTAAAAATTTAATTAAAAGGTCATTGATTGGTATAAATAAAGGACGTTGCCTCTCATTTTAAACATAACATAACTCACTCTCTTGTGAGAGATATACTTTTAGTCTTTGTCTTGGTATTTTTTCTCTTGGAAGTGAGGCGCAACTCTTGTGGAGGATTATTCTTGGCATTGTTGTGGTGTTTCTCTCATTGGAAGGTTTACAACTAGGGTTTGATGAGCATTCTTCATGATTTGTAAGTGTATTTTTCATGCAAAACTTCTTGAATGAATGGTTGTAGGTTTAATCTCTTACATTTACTATTACATTGCTATTATATTGCTTAATCTTGAAACCCTAGGTAGAAAGCACACAAGTAGGTCCTTGCTATATGTCCCCATGATAGAGAAACTTGTTTTAGCCATTGATTAAGGAAGATATAGCCTAGCCGTTGCTACACTAATCATCTTTTTTCTGAGTTAGCATTTAAATATAAGTTGAAGAGAGGAGACATCCTAGGCCTAGTTGATTCTACACCTAGGGTTTTAACCTTCTAGGGTTTGAAGAGCCTTGCTCCCACAACACATTTCTCCCTTAGACTTGTGTTTTAAAGCTAGCCATTTTGCCAAGAATATTTAAAGAAAGAGGAAGGAGCATGAGGCCTTTCTTAAGCAACACCGGAATGAGCCTCCTTCCCTTAGGGTTTTGATTCTAGGGCCCTGCCATTGCAGCACCATAGAACCTAACTCTCTAATCTTTAGATTTTGATCCTCCTGAGATCTTGCCCTTACTTTTGACTCCATAATACCCTAAGGCACTGGTTTTTATCTCCAACGTTGAGCTTGTTGTTCAAAAACAATCTTTCAAAACTCTCAAATTTGAAACCCTAACTAACCCTAACGTCTTCTAACCTAGCAGAAAATGATGGCGTCATGCCTTTATTAAGCTCTTAGTTGATAGAAAATATTGTGGCTTGGTCATCCAGTGATATACATTGATATATTGGTGATTTTCATTGGCTAAATTGCAAAACGTTGACCTTCTTGTCTATCATACTAACCCTAGAAGAAGCTGATGTCATCTCTAACATACCTGACGCAACAACTTCTTGTATATGAGCAATTAATGATATTTAATGCATTGATTAATTTAAGGATTGATTATTTTCATTAGATGCTATATTATTCAGTGTTTATTGACACGTAAGATTATATGCCATTGTCATTATTGCAAACATTGACTTCATCAATATTTATTGTTGTTTATGCTCATGTACATTAAATATTGATAGTCATTAATTAATGAAGTGTTAACCACTATTGCATGTACTAGTGTCATTGTTGTCTTGTCTCGCAAGCAGGTGCCTCTTTTCTATGGTTTTTCTTCATTTGACTATCTTCTTGGCGGTAATCTGTGAAGGGGAAACTAGCCTTAATCCTTTGAGCCTTTTCCTTTCAAAACCCCAGATTGCTAGGGACGTCTCCCTTGGGCTTAGCCACCCTAAATAGAAAGTACCTCCCCATTGTGGTGACATTGGGTGGGGTAGGTCCATGTTACGCCAGTTTGACCCTTATCCTTTAGCCTTTCAACCTAAAATACAAACTGAGCGATAACATTTTGGCGTTGTTGTCGAGGAACACTTAGTCAATTCTTCTCAGATGACAAACCTTTTCGGTAATCCTTGCCTCAGAGCCTTATTTTACAAGCTTACCTGGCGACTCCACTAGGGTGTTTTCCCTTTTATTTGATGATTTCAAGCAAATCATCTAGCGACTCCACAAATAGCTAATGACAACTCATAGTGGACGTCAGTATATACCTGCATTTACTACTATGACCTCCACAAATCTTGTCACCCCTATAAGTTCTCCCAAATGGTCTCACAAAGAAATATTTAGTCCTTTAAGCTTACCTAACACCCAAGGGGGGTTACATGATCTACCCAAGAAGGCCAAGTCCTGGATACCTAAGTTCTCAGGGGAAGATGGATCCTATGGAAATTCTCATTGGACCGACTTCTGTGATGCTTTCCAGTTTCACCAATCCGGACAAGAACATCCCGATGTTTTCTTAAGGCTCTTTGTGAGCTCACTCACTGGAAGTGCCAGAAAATGGATTAACAGACTCCCGAAAGGAAGCATCAAAAGCCCTGAAGACCTTGAACAAGCCTTCCAAAAATATTTGTGTGAAAAAGAAAGCATGGATTCCCTTTACTCTCAATACACTAATATTTGCAAAGCCTCTAGTGAGGGCATTAGGGATTTCAATGATAGGTTCAACCTTTTACTCAAGAAGGTCAAGCCTAGTTTCTCAGAAGAAGCTGTCCTCCAACACTACTTGAACTCATTGGAAGGGGTTTTGCAGTTTACTCTCAAAGATCGGTCACCCACAACCCTAGAAGAAGCACAAGACCTTACTAGCAGGATTGAGCAGAAACTTGAGTTCGAAGACTACATCAATCAAGTCAATCTCTCGCACAATAATGACCCCAAGGAATCTAGTAATGAGGATGTCCTCGAAGCTGAGCCTAAGCCCCTAGAAATTATTGAAGTAAGACTCATGCCTCCCAAAAGGAAATGGAGCACAGCTTTCTCAAAAGCCAACAATGTTCTGAATGCCTCAATACAACATAAGCCATCCGAGGATTTGGGCATGACCACTCAGAAAAAACATAACTTTGAAGATGCCTTGTTTGTCTTGGACATACCGATGTTGGAAGATCGAGATATGAGTGAAGTCGATGAGTCTGAAGAAACTGATCCAAGCATTAGTATGTCTTGTATCCTGCAAAGGGTTAAAAGGATTCTTGAAATGTTGGAAATTTCTTTTCTAAAAAAGCAGGATTCATATGACCAATTTCCTTTTAAGGGGATTCCCACACTATTACATGTTGTTCATTCTGAGAAGGATGAACAAACACCCTTTTCAATGGACCCATACTTGTTTCAAGATTGTCCCACTTTTCCTTGGACAGGAGAAGACACAGATTGGGGTGATTTTCCTGATGATGCCTCTGACACCCCTAAAGATTCATACGAAGATGGCTATCCAATACAAAGAACAAGTAATTTCATTGAGTGGAACAAATATGTTTTCAAAGACATAAAAGTTCCAAGTGCCATCATTGTGGATGAAAACCCTTTGTGTTTTCAATGCAGTGAAGCACATTGGGAACATAAATGTCCTTGCGGTAGTGGTGGCCATCAACAGGTAAACAAAATAGATTGCTTCATAGAAGGCCCTCAAATAAATATCACCGTTGAAGAGCATCAAGAGGCCATCAAAGAAGCAGTCGGGTCAGCCAGGATGGCGGTAATAAACAAACTAGACCAGGAAGCAAAAGAGAAGCTAAAGAAACAAGAGCTCTAGGTGTATAGAAGAAAGAAATTGGACCAACCTTCCACTGACCAAACAAAAAACCCACCTGTGGATGTAATCTTTCCTAAAACATCCAATGCTGAAAGGGTTAATCTGAATTTTGATCTTGAAGGGGCATTATCCAAGATGCTTGTGACCATCCCTTTGAGAGAAGTCATCAAGGTACCATCTATCAGAGAGCGATTTGATAACTTTTTCCAAGGATCAGATGGGCTATTAAAGGATGGAACTATTGGTTGTATCTAGAATATACCTGTAACTGCAACCTATGAGAAAAAGTCCAGTGATTCCATCAAAGATGACAAAGCACGTGACAAAACCGGGCCGACTCCTCATAAATGTTCTCTAGAAGATACGCCTTTCGCAAAAGAGGAAAATTCGAGTCAGATTGAATGGCCCACGAAAGAAGAATACCAACAACTCAATAATGATCTCAAAGCTCAGAAATCAGAGACTGTGAAAATACTAAAGAAGGTGGAAAATGATGTACAAATCCATCCTTCACAGCAGGAAATTTTGTAGCAGAATCCCACCCACCTCCCTCTACACAATACACCAGGGTTATTCAAGGAACGACCAATTTCAGAGTCAGATATTACAAGGAGGGAAACATGGTTTGGATGTGGGATGCCAATAAAGGGAAGCCTACTAATACCAAAGAAAATAATCATTTTTGGCTTGGCCCTTTTAAGGTCGGAAGGAAGTTAGTTAATGACTCCTATTTCCTGTCTACACTGGATGGAAGAAGGCACACAGTGCTCGTCAGCAGGCATCTCCTCAAATCCCACCAGGGTGGGGTAACCTGACTCTACAGGTAAGTATGAGTAGATAGGCATTTTCGTGTATTATACCATCTGCATTTATTATTTGTTTCCTTATATATGCATTTTGATTTTTTTATCTCATATGCATACATGTATTGTTTTGCGGGGTGGAAATACCACCTCACCTTTTGTCATTGATGCTTTCTCTTCAAGTGTGAGCAGGTCTGCAAGTTTATGCCAGAGATGTTGAGGTTCTCATGCGCTCTACGGTGAGAACATGTCCCCAAGTTGGAGCCAGATGTTATCCCTGTTTTCTAGGGATAACTAGGAGATCATGTCTCTATGCCCATAGGTCCTAGACATGGAGTATTGAGAGCAGGATTGACCTGAGCATGGCCCTGGAGGGCCCATCCTTCTTCTTCTTCGCCAGACTTGTCCTGTCAACAACAGCAGCTTCCATCACCATCGTCTTGGACTTGCATCAGAGAGGACTCTTGCTCCATGAGGTAATTGGTCCAAGGTATCATGGTATGTGTCATGTTTGATCGTTATAACCTTCTTATATATGCATCAGGTTCCATACACTTCTGATAATTGCTTGGATCTTACACTAATCCACTTGACTATGGTTGGGGGGATTAACGGGGTGACCTAGCAAGCTTGTATTCATGGGTTTTGGTTAGCCACCAGGGGGGATTTGCAGAGCCATCGTCTTCTCCCACCATTCTATCATTTTGCATCTTATCTCCCATTCATCCATCCCATTCCCCTAGTCCGGCCATTAGGATGACCTTTTGAGGGTTACACTTTGTCCTGTGGGAAGAAGGGGCTAAAGGACCAGGGGGTAAAAGCAGCTTGTAAAATATAAAATCCATAGGAAATAAAACCTAGAGATGCTTTGCCCAAGGATCCCCGAGAAGGCAATAAAAGGTCTCTCGATAAGAAACAAAAGGGACCCTAAGAAAAATAATAAAACAAGACCTAACCAAGAGGATGGGAGGTCTCATCACGAGCTGGGCCATTATGTTCATAGGTATCTAGCAGTATGACATTGCCATTATCTGGTCACCACGCCAGGGCAGTGACCTTTGGTTGCATGGCCAAGGGAAAGGGGGTCTCATCACAAGCCAGCCTTATCATTTCTACAAAAAAATACTAGTGGGTAACACTGTCAGCTCTAGTCACCATACCAAGGTAGTGTCCTATGGTCAGACCTTGAAGTAAAAGGAAAGAAAAGCAATAAATAAATAAAGGCAATAAAAGGGCTTAGAAAAAGTGCATCCATGACGGGTTCATCTCGCCTCCTACAAAGGCACCCACGGACAACACCTACCCCTGGTCTTACTATGATTGGACATCCATAGACCATATCACTTCATGAACATGGCTTGAATGATCCTCTGTGGAAACTTTCCTTTTCTTGTGGATATTAGCCCAATAGATTATTCTATTTGTTTCTTCAACTTTGTATAGTAGATATGTGTAATGTCTTTGAGCTCTTAGAGGATATGTTAGGGGTCTTATGCATGTATTTGATAAATTTAATGATGAAATATGATTGAAATTGTGATGATCCCGAGGACTGATGAGCCCATGGAGGGCGTAGTTTTTGATGTGCAGGACCATACCCGACGGACAGGTACCAGTGGACCGGTACACATGGGGATATGATTAGCTTGGACCTCCATGGGGCTGAAGAGCCCATCAGATGGTTGCTGGGATGGCAGGGACAGGACAACTTTCTGATGAGCCATTGCACAAGAAGGAAGAAGGATGTTCCATCCAGGAAACTTTGGCAGAGCCCGGCCTAAGGGGGATCACCCATTGCAGATGGAACGTGTGCTTTTGATGGACAAGATGCCACCTGAGAGAGTTGGACGTTGTTTGGAGCGTGTGACAGGGTGTTGAGGTCGTTTGGCACATGTGGCAGCTTGGAGGATCCCTAAAGGGGTCAACGTGTGGTTGTCTAGATGTTATGCTTGCCCAAAAAGGGCCAACATCTCCCTCAAAGGGCTAGACGTCCCTCCTTTTACTCATATTATGACAGTTTTTTTTTATTTGATGTAAAAATAGTGTAAAATTGGTAGTCAGCCTTGTCGACTGTTTTAATGACCTAAAAATTTAATTAAAAGGTCATTGATTGGTATAAATAGAGGACGTTGCCTCTCATTTTAAACATAACATAACTCACTCTCTTGTGAGAGATATACTTTTAGTCTTTGTCTTGGTATTTTTGCTCTTGGAAGTGAGGTGCAACTCTTGTGGAGGATTATTCTTTGCATTTTTATGGTGTTTCTCTCATTGGAAGGTTTACAACTAGGGTTTGATGAGCATTCTTCATGATTTGTAAGTGTATTTTTCATGCAAAACTTCTTGAATGAATGGTTGTAGGTTTAATCTCTTACATTTACTATTACAT